>REGM01000248.1:139564-202697 GCA_004194415.1 Aurelia aurita | reverse complement strand
CGCTGTAATTCTGAAAATAATCAAGATATTAGAGAGTTTACATATAGGATTATAGCAAAGGTCTTGAAGTTCCTTTCAAGCCATAAAGTCAAACAAAAGATGCATTACCCATCCGTGCAATGTTTTTTAATGATTTGGAGGCTATGCTCATTGATCGTACCGTACATACGCGAATATGAGGGAATACACCTATAACCGAAAATAGTAAACAGTGGGACATTTTTTTCCAAATCGACTCGCATATAAGTGCATGCCCTTATATGAATTGTATTGAATTGAATTGTATGCCTGTTTTTGCTTCTTGGGAAACGAGAAAACAAAAGAGGAACTGGACTTAAAGTGCCGTGCACTTACTTTGTTAAGGCAGCAAGGAAAGTATGGAGAGCTGTTGATACGAGACTAAATAGCTAGAGTTAATGAAAATCAGTGTAAATAGTGCATAATCTCTCATTTTTGTGATTTTCTCAAAACAGACTCGTGTATAAAGGCACTGCCCTTATATTCGGGTATAGTGGCGTGCCCTTGTTTACGTGGTACCCTTATATCCGCATCTGTACGGTATGTAATAGACAGCAGATGAGTATGATTCATCCATTATTGTGTGTGCGCTAAGTTTTAACATAAAATAAATACGCTCTAGTAAAGATTATACGCTTTTTCTCGCGGTAACATTGTTTGCCTGATTTCATAAAAATTAATTTAGTGCCCATAATCCAAAAATTTTGCTTGAATCTGTTCTGTAAAAATTGACTAATATTTTGTCTTTTTTTTATAAATTACAGGTTGTGTTGGCATTCATTTCTAGCTTATCTGCATGTGCTCTTTACGTCACCGAATCATCATTGTGAGTACTCTAATCAGATATTTTAATTAATTGTCTCAAAATGGATAGGAAGGAAATGTGCCAATTTAGAATGCTGTGCTACGACTAATGCGTACTCTTTGCTATATTCGCAAATTTGATTTGTAAGTTTCAGTTTTCCTTCGGTATTTGTAAAGGCCTATCGAAACAATTCAAACTTCGCCATAAGTCATCCAACATTACTTCAGCGAACAACTTTGAATCGTTTTACGATTTAAGGCGATGTTTAATAATGTGTCACAAGGCTTGATTTCCATCAAATTCCAAGCTTTTCCGACTGTACTTGCATACCGTTGTAAACTGAAATCCTCTTGCATTGTGGGTATGGATCACCGGTGTTTTTGCTCATTTCTTTGTTTTATGAAAATGTTTGACTTGTTTGGCCATCCCGTAAAACATTGTGCAGCCTTTTTTTGTATAGCAACAACAATTATGCAACGATTTGAGATGGTCTTTGATGATTTTTTGATCCTTTGAATTCTCTGAAAAAAATACATATTACTTTACGGTCTGCCAATTATCGTATTAGCATAGGTTTCAGGAGAAACATTTTAATTTCACTGTGGCTTAAATAAACTTATGTTGCTTCTTATTTTAGTCCCGTTGAGCATTGCCTGGATAGAAATGACCAAGTTCTCTGGAGATTTGAAATATGCCTCAACATATTCTTCATATTCCATTTTGCCATACGAGTGAGTTATATTTCAATTATGCCTTCGTTAATCCTTTGAGTGTCCGGAAACGGGTGTCCCAAAAAAATCTTCCAACATCTGATTGATTCTAGTAATGTAGCAAAGAATGATGCAATTTTCAAAGTTGTATCTCGCAGTTCAAATAGTTCAACTTAGATTTGTTCACCTTGATCTTTACTTTCGTGTGGAATTTCTCTGAGTCATGAGCACAGAAAGATAAGTGGGTAAAACTGTCAGAAAAGTTCGGTAACTCCTTCTAAATAGGTTATCTAAATTCTCGTCATTTTGATTTCATGCTCAGAACATCATTTTACTCTTAGAAAAGAAGGTCGACATATTTTTCCGAACTTTGGCATATTTCTACTTTTTTTCAGCTCAAAGTAACACATCATATACTTGCAGACTCAATAACCAGATCCTCATCAGTGTGATGCCCCGCAGGGGCTTTACTGATTACAGTTGTAGATGTAGATGTCGAAATCTAAGATTGACTTTGAGAAACATGAACCATTGATAGCTCCTTCTTTCTTCACTTTCAATAAGACGTGATCAAACGCACGGACATTTTATGTGACACCCAGTTAATAGGAACGAAATTGTAGAGCCAAGAGGTTCTATGAAGATATCCTCAATTCATGCTATGTTTAATTCTATCGATATCATGCTGCACCATGAAAATTGACAGATTATAATGATTGATTTTGATCAAAATAACTTTTTTGCGACCAGCAAATTTTAATTGTTCATTGTATTGTCATATAGCCAACTGCTCTTGTTGGAAAAACAACAGATACAGAATCTTTTGTACCTATGTCTCTTTTTCACTAATGCAACTGTCATCTCATAGCTCCTCCTTTGGCTAGAGTGCAGTTTAGCGGGCGGTAGTCGAATGTTGTGTTGTTGTATGTCATACGGTAAGGGTTAGGGTTAGGTTCAGAAAAGGGTTTTAGGGTTAGTTCGGGTTAGTTAGTGTAAGTTAGGGTTTGTTGGAGTAAGTTAGGGTTAGTTAGGTTAGGGTTAAGTTAGGGCTAGGGGTTTGTTTAGCTCAATATCTGCGAAAGGAATATGACATTTAGCGCCGCCCGCTAAACTGCACTTGTCCCCCTCCTTTATTTACTGTAGACTCAGAAACAAACTTCGACCATCATCCATGCCTAGCTCATGCAGCAATCTGTCTATTTCCAAAAGAATTATAAACAAACTTAGACTGCGTTCACACGATACCGGCACAATTTGAAAACGGTAGATTTTGAAAACGGAAGTCTAACCGGCACATTTTGAAAACGGCATTGTGTGTACACTCAAAAACGATGAAAACGGAACATTTCTCAAAGCTTTCAAAATGAGGCTGATCGATTCTTAAGGTGTAGGTACATTTCTTTGGTATCAAATTCTTGGGGAGATTGCAACAAGTTTGTTACCGTCAAATTTCCTACCGTTTTCAAAATGTGCCGGCATCGTGTGAACGTAGTCTTAGTTGGTGCTTCTTTGCTTTCTTTGTTAATGGTGATACCAGATTATCATGGCCTTTCTTAACATCGCTATCTAAACTAAACTAGGCTCGATTCGGGCATTTTGAAACATCGAACTTTTTGTAACATTTTGTAAATTTTGTAAAAACCTTCCGTTTCGAAAAGCCAGTGTTTGGAAAAGCAAGGGTTTCAAAAAGCCCGAACCAACCCCAAAGGAAACACATAATGTGCATATGCAGTGTCCAATTAAGGTAATATCGAAGGTGGCCTTGTATAATGGTATTTTGTTTCTCAACAGTTTCTGGCAGCAAATGACAAGCTGGTGTTTTGGGTATTAGATATGACGTCATATGTTGATTACCTTACAATCCCTCCTGTATTTGTTGCGCTTGTGTTGGAAAGAAACTGGATTGGTGAGTAGCTTTCAAGCTCTAATTTTGCCTTCAGTTCATCATCATTATCATCATCATAAATCAATACACCGTAGGAAATCGTTTAGCGGGGATGGCTCAACGGTAGCGCGCTTGACTACCAACCTGAGGGTTGGTAGTTCGAGTCCCCGCCCTGTCGAACCTGCTACGTAGAGTGAGGAGAGTCGCCAACTCTCTGTAATTCCAGGCTAAAGGAATCGCGAGGTGTGGTCACATCGAGAGGAAGGACCAGGACATTGCTTCGATAAGCTTAGCTTCTCAGTGTCCTAAAAACTACCTTCGGATGCTAGGTAGCAATATAGAAAAAAACAAAAAACAAAAAAAAATCGTTTAGAAAAGCCCCTAAAAGGTAATTGAGATTAACGAATGATGTTTTTCAATATTACCCAAAGTTTGTCTCAAATTAGATGTCACGTGAAAACGCCCGCGAACAAAAACAATTGAAGAGTTTTGCATGAGTAATTTTACGTTATCGCAAATCTCACGTGACATCTAATTTGAGACAGACTTTAGTTAGTTTGCTCCAAAATAAATTACTGCAAAATTCACGAAATTTGTAAAATGTGATGGAAGCAAGAGACATTGAAGCACGTTGTCGACTAAGTGCGGTAAAACTCTGAAACAAGACTAAAAAGACAATCTGGCGCATTAGTCATAGATAACTGAGGTTAATTTAGCCCTTGAGAGCTACAAATGGAATTTTGATTTGATAAATGACAAAAAGACTATTGATTGCATTTTATGGCAATAGTTCTTGTGCTTAAATATGCTTGCTTCTATCGGTAGATTAAGTGATGAGTTTTCTTTAAATTCTGTTTCAAACTGTAATGCCACTCAATCGAATATTTCGTATCAAAATGTATAAAAATGTCGCTCGATCCAGACTCTTTTGTAGCATAGATAAAAGGTCTATTTCAACATTTTAAAGCCGTCGTCACACTGAGGCTTCAACACATTTTTTGGATTTTTTCGCTTACTTTTAGATGCGTTGTCTCTCTTTGAAATGAGCATTTAGCCAAAATCAGATTCCTTGATATACTGAAAAACAGTTGAAAAAGTGTTGTGCAATGTTTTATAAATGTTTACATTAAACAGTCTTGTTGGTGACTAGCATTAATTGGAGGTGATATTTACATTTTAATGGTTTCCTTTTCATTAAAAAATCAATACTGAGATCTAACAAAAAATATTATTTTGCTATTTTGATGGTTGAAAATGAAATTGAATTGAACCACTCACTCATATCTTAAGTTAGAGCCCCTAAAATTTATATATTTATTTTCGATTGATCGATTGATGGTTATATTTTGCTGACGGATTGAATGGTCGATTTGTTGATTGATTATCATGATTAATTCAACTTGCAGGCCTTCGTTTCTTGAGAGCATTGGAATTGATAAAGCTAGCAGAGATCTTGCAGTTTCTCAATGTCTTGAATAACGGGTAAGAGAAGGAACAGTTGCTTCATTTCTTTAAAGTCAAAATTAAGGACGTTAAAGAATATAGATTGATTATGAAAATTGTTGTTTCCTTGATGTTATGCGATTGCAAATAAATGATTTACCGCGAAACACAGAAAAGTTCTACTTTTTGAAAATTGGGCAATTTTGCTTATGTTCCTGACATTTATACCATTGTGCGTCGCTTTTTCGTGGAGTCGTAACTCGTGGGCCACACAACCGATTCAGCTAAAACTCAAACTCCAGTCCTTGAATGAGGACTGGCCTTAATCTATTAAAGCCTCATTGACACATTGACAGAATTATTTATTAATTTTGCGAATCAGTTGGGTATTTCTTTGGGTGCAATTTTGCGGGCGGGTAGTGAATTTGTCCTAATTTACCCTGTAGTTTTTATCTTTTTCCATGTAATGGCCACGGGGTAATCATACTCTGTTGCTCCCCGTAGTATCATCCTAGCAGTGTTTGTAAAGTAGTTTTTTAGGTACCGTTATCAGTGATCTGTCTTGTTAATTTTTGATGAAATATAAAAAATCTTTATACCTTCTCTTTGATTGTAGCAAGGGCTAATTTATTTCATAGTTGACTGTCCTTTCTTTTTCTCGGAAAGAAGACGAAACCCACTTTCTTACCATTCTCATTTCATAACACAAAGTATTTTTATCCTAAATTCTTGCAATTTTATAAGCACGTGATAGCAGAGCGCCCGTAACAAGCACGTTAAGAGGTCGCGTTACGTAAAACTTTGATTACTGGCCATGACTTGTGATTTCGAAGTGTGGCTTAAAATCAAGTAGCTTGTAGTTAGCAATGATTATTGCGATTATCAAATTCATTAGAAATTCATGAGCGGAATTCTACTATACTACTTTTCTGTATAATTTACATGAAACAAACTGCACTTCATGACTTCCTTCACGATGAAGCTATACTCCCTGCCTCTCAACGATGTTGAGTCTGAAATGAGTTGACAGGAACAAAAAGATGTTTCAGGCTCATTAGGCCTGTTACCTATGGTGTTTTGTGAATAAAAATTCATCGGTAAGGAAAGTTTTGTTCTGTTACTGTGCTAAAGTACAAAAACAAGTATACTAAACTATTTTTGGCTGTAGAGCTACCATCATTTGGCAAAATACTGCAAACTATGTATTATTTAAAAGAAGTTAGCGATTGTAGCTCGATTCTTGCAAGCGTTGTAAGATTTTAAACTTAAGGGTTTATAATTTCCCAAAAAAAAATTTTCAGAGAGCATTCAATAGACGATTGCGCTAAAGGTGGCAGACAGAATTTTTTATCATGATGCTTTGCGTTGCATTGAATTTTGATTGATTTGATTTGTTGATTTCTTCAATACCGCAAAGGATCTTGGTAAAAAATTCCTTGGCGCCATCTAACGAAAATATACATGCATGACACCAGCTTCATATATAATTCATCTACATTGGTTTAATCTCCCCTATTTCTAGGTCAAGTGTAGAAATGGCTAGAATATTTGGAAATTTCTTCGCTCTGTGGTTGACATCAGCTGGTTTTGTTCACCTGGTACGTATTATTTGTTTTTCATTTCAATTTCATTCATTCGAGGAAGATCACCATTCGGTAAAAGGTCGTTTTCAAACTGCCCTTCTTTCAAAGTTACAATAATACAAGTAAATTTGTATTAAACATCTAATTAAAGGCCTACTTACACAATTGCAAGTAATAAAGAAATTCATGTTATCGTATTTTCATTTTTTTTTCATTCATGTAAGGAGGGTCATCAGTTCAGGAAACGCTGATTGTCAGGTTGCCGTGCTTTTAAACTTACAATAATACGGGTGACTTTTATGCTAAAGGTCTAATTAAAGCCCTAGCAAAACAATTGACAGTAATAAAGAAATTCAGGTTATTATATTTCGTTTCATTTCGATTCATTCAAGTAGGGTCACCTTTCGTCAATAAAAGCTTGTTTTTCAAGCTGCCCTTCTTTTAAAGTTACAATGATACAAGTGACTTTATGCTAAAGGTCTAATTAAAGCCCTTGCAAAACAATTGACAGTAATAAAGAAATTCATGTCATTATATTTCGTTTCATTTCGATTCATTCAAGTAGGGTCACCTTTCGTCAATAAAAGCTTGTTTTTCAAGCTGCCCTTCTTTTAAAGTTACAATGATACAAGTGCCTTTATGCTAAAGGTCTAATTAAATCCCTAGCAAAACGATTGACAGTAATAAAGAAATTCATGTTATTGTATTTCAATTTTTTTTTCATTCATTCAAGTAGGGTCACCCTTCGTCAATAAAAGCTTGTTTTTCAAGCCGCCCTTCTTTTAAAGCTACAATGATATAAGTGACTTTATGCTAAAGGTCTAATTAAAGCCCTAGTTTCAGTTTAAAGTAAATGAACGGAGATATAGCGATCTAGTCTAAACATAGCACACAAGAACGGCACGCGCCACTTATGTTCCTATTGTTTTCATTGATCGAGAACATCAAATACAATAGGTTCTATTTAGATGGACCCAGTCCCCCTAGCTAAGTTGCCTTTTAACTCCGTTGATTTACTTTAAGAAATTGGCGTTATTGTATTATAATTTCTTTTTCATTCATGAATAGAGGGTCACCCTTGGGGAAAAGGCTCGTTATCAAGATACTCTCAATCTAAAGTTTAGAATAAGGCAATTAGATGCAATGATTTGCACATAAAATCTTATTAAACCTCTTGTTGCGCGATTGCACCAGAAAGAAAATTGCCCGCCAGGGTGAAAATTCCTGCTGTAAAACTTCATGCAAAAATGTCCAAAAATATTTATTATGTCTTCGAAATAGTCCAAGGAAAAACCAGCGAACAGTGGTTTCCAAACACTTGAGATTTGCTTGTCAAGCAAACTGTTTATCTGTTTTGCCACGTTGCAAAGTATTTCCTGACATACATTGTTTGCAAGTGACAAGCAGAAAATACTTTTTGATTTTTTAAATTTTTTCAAAGACATCGCCCACCAAATTCTTCTTGTCTAGCAATGTTTGTGACGTGGCAAACAGGAAAACATGGCTTGGTAAGCAAATCTCATATACTTGGCAAAGATAGTTTGCTGGATAGGCCTCAGCAGATTGCAGTAAAGATATTTGAAAATCGAGGTGTTTTACTGACGGAAAGATTTGGAAAGCTTTTCATGCATTTTCGACAACTGGAAGACAATTGCTTGTCACGCAAGCATGACATGTGATAACAATGTTTGCTCGATTGGCGAAGCGTTTAAATCTCAAATGAAAACAAGACATGGGTCTGTGTGGTGTTGCCATCCTGGCTCTGTAAAAACGCATCTCTGTTAGAAAACGTAAGGATAACATATGGATAGATAACATATGCCTTGGCGATTTACGTGACGAGATTCTTTTTCCTTTCAGCTTGAAAGTACTGGCGATTTTTGGCCTCCAATAAGTTACGCAAATGCCCAGAATCTGAATTATTTCCAAGCTCTCTATTTCCTTCTGGTAAGTTAAAATATTATCATTACATTTTGGTTTTATCGTTATGGTATACAGCTACATTGTTCTTCAATTCCTAGTGGAGGAACTCAACCCACTTTGTTACAGGAGTGTGCCCTCCGATTTTGGAAGACACAACCCTATGTTGATATCACACCCTGTTAGACAATATATCTGAAGAAAATTCGCGTTGCAGACCTTTATTAAAGGACTTTTTCCGGAAAGTTTACCATTTTTAGAGAACTTCCTCTTGCAAAACCGGCCTGTACGTGAATATTAATGAGTTTATAAAGTTTCGAAACAAAGAGTGTCTTCTTAATAAGATAAAAGAAAGTTTCTACTTGATTTTGCCAAGATCTGCCTCACACTTGATTGCCAGAATGGTGGATTCTGCATCTTTCCTTGCAAAAACGTTGCCGTTGTTTGAGCAGGCGTATCGGTATCCCTTCTCTTTCTTGTTAAGTCTCGTCAGTCGAAGTAGGTTCTTGTTTCGTTGTGTGAGGCTTTCGTTTACGTAGAAGTCGCTTTGTGGGTATCCAAAATCATTTGTCTTTTTTCCGGATAGTTTCTTCTTGTTTGCCATGATGCCTTGCTTGGTATTGCGCGATTTGAACTTCACGATGATCGGCAAATTGGTCAGAGGATCATGGTTGACAGTGGGTCTTTAAAGTTGAAAATTAAATCAATCAACGAAAAATTAACAATGGACTGTTTTTCACCGGTAAACGTGTTTGCATCAAAAGTCGCAAAATGTGGTCAAATGTTATGACTGCCTGGCCTTCCTATTACAGCTAAATTTTCATCAAGGCAGCTGAATTTCTTTTGAGCAAAGAAACTTTGCAGCTTGTGGCTAGTCAGGAAAAATCTGTTTTTCGCTTTCCTACTACATCAATATTACTACCATATTTCCCCAGTTCTTCTATCCTAAGCTCAGAGATAGTAGTTTAATTCTGCAAGAGATTTTGGAAATACTTGCCTGGACAGAAATGGTAGTTTTTCCTTGCTTTTTGTCGTGTTGCTGTGCTCTATGCACGAGTTTATTTCAACAGCTTCATCTCAATCATCAAGCAGATCCTTCAAGCAAAACATAAGCAATGCCTTGTAAAATGGCATATAATACTTTCAATGTTGTCATGGCATTGCACATTAACAGAGGCTGTGTCACCGAAACGTACCCAAGCAGCAGATTAGTAAAGGCAGCATCAACAATCACCTGCACAAATTGCTTTTTCGTTATTTTCAAATAAAAGAAGCTGTAGTTTCTCGGCACCATCATGATTTCTTTGTCAAAGACCTTTGTCAGCCACTCGAAGGAATCAGTCCATATGTGAAAGGCATATGCAACATCTAGAGAGATGTATTTTTATATTCCATATCATTTTTGTTAGCTTCAGTTAAATCATTCGAAAGACTCGTTTTGTGAGGGTTTCTGTGAAAATATGACATAGCCCTTTGAAAGATTAGTTGTTATACCTATATCATTTTTCGTTCTTCTTCTTTAGGTAACGATGTCGACGGTTGGTTATGGTGACTTGTATGCTCATACGTATCTTGGGCAAGTGTTCACAATGATCTTCATATGTGTTGGCCTGGTATGTATGATGTGAAATTTGTTCATTGTTTAAACGAGTCTATGATCTTGTTCGATAGCTAACATTCTTTTTTAGATAGGGTCTCACCGAATAGCTACCAGATGGCCCTTATAAAGCCCAGACTTCCACTTGAGGGTATTTTAAGATTCCTCATCAACATTGAAATTTCCATTCAAAACGCTCTTCCGCATGGCAATGCTTTCGAATCTGCAGGAAGGCAATAGTTGTAGCAATGAACTTTGAAGTTCTCTTGCTTTTTGTCATCAGTTTGTAAAGTTGGATATCATATCAAACATTGCGGAGTTTTTCTTTACTAGATGCTACCAAAAGAACCAATTTTAGGTCCTTGCACTGAAGATATGCTCATATGATATTCTCCCAATAAAACTTTAGTTAGATGAGTTGCTTAGCTTTAAAACTGATCATTCTAATAATGAAAAGTAGCTGAGATCTTTCACCAACTTGGTCAATTTGTTTTCCAGGGTTTGTTCGCCAGTTACATCCCAGCGATCATTGACTTTGCAAGCTCTCACACGAAATACAACAGATCCTTTACACCAACGCCAGGCAGAAAGTAAGTATTTTAACGAGGTACTTAACAAAGTACTCCACCTTATACCAGGTGAATACAAAACGTTCCCCGTTTGAAAGACTACAGCTCCCTGGATATTAAAGCGATAATATCGGCAAATGTCATATTTAGTAGCGGACATACCCTGCTCTGAAGTTATGACAGATTTTTTCGTCAACGAATACCAATAGAGACATACCGGGTGACCCAATAAAAAGTGAAACTTTTTGAAAAATCACCAGAATTTTGTTATATTATCGATCGTTGAACTTTCTTTTTGTGTATGTATTTCAAGACCAAATAGATTTAATATACGATCATTATTTTATTCTTTTGGGAAAGAGATGACGCAGTTCTGACATGAAAAAAAAATTTGAGCAATAGCATTTTGCAAATATCATATTTTAGAAAAAAAGCTATTTCTTACGATCTCATATGAAACTTCCAAGTCCTACATGATATAATAGCTTTAGCAAGGACATAAGCAACCAATGTAATGATGTTTTTTAATAAAAATTAAATTTGATAATCATTTCCCGTGTTTTCTGAGTGTGCTTCAAAACCACGTAGCTTGAAAGCACAAATTCCCACAAATTCAAAGCCATTTCAAGACCTCGCAATATATTTGAAATCAATTTGGTCCTTGACACAAACACTCAAAGATAAATTTTGATGATCGACAATATAATCAAATTTTGATGATCTTTCAAAAAAGTTTCAATTTCTTTTGGGTCACCCGGTAGCACTTCTTTTCAAATAAAAAAGCCAGCTACTTTTACCTGGGTTTTTTAGTTACATGAGATTTTATCCATGCCAAATTGCTGAAAGATTTTTTGCAAGAAAAACATCCATTTTCGAGCAATCATACAAAATCAACCATGTGATCAAGTGCTGTCGTGGACCTAAAATTTCTGACTAGAGAACAAATATTTGCGTTTTGCGAGATTTAAACCCAAGTACACCAACTAGCATAAGGTCTGTTACTTCATTGACAATTCATACAGACGGCATGACGTTACAACAACGTTAAAAACACGACGCCATCTTGTTTTGGGGTAAATCTTCAGAAAATTCATATAGATTTCTGTAGGAACTTTGCAAAAAGTTGCATAAAATTGCTCTTATATTCTCCGCCGTCATAGTGAGTAGGGAAAGGGTAGGTAGCACTTGCAGGTCAGGCCTAGACCATTGAAATAATTGCACGAACGTGCTTTCTTAAAAAGCAAAACAAAAATTTAGTTCAAGAAAGTTGCGAGAAACTTGCCTTTGCAACGATTATTTTGTAAACAGTGCCACAAACTCCATCAGTTGTAAGTTGCTGTGACGCTATTGTTTGCAATGGCTTCATTTACCCCAACTCTGATATTCGAACGCAAATTGATAAAGTCACGTGACATGTCGTCTATATGAATCTTTATTATCTCATATCTTTTTGTTTCTTTTCTAGACATATAATTGTATGTGGCCATATAACAGAAGAAAGTGTGTCCATGTTCGTGCGAGACTTTCTTCACCCAGATCGAGAGGATGCATACGTCATCATTGTCTTCCTTGGACCGTAAGTGGAATCTTGTTTCTAAATTATGACTTTTCCCGCAAATTTGATTAGACAGTAGGCGTAAAATTGCACTCAATAATGCAATAGACTTTTTAGCTATTCTACAAAAGAGTGTGGATCGAGAGATATTTGTATACGTTGTTATACGAAAGGTTCGATTGAGGGCGTTAGAACTTCTATCACTGTTGTGCGCATTCGAAAATTCTGCAAAAGGTATAAAACTATTGTTCGATTCAGACTCTTTTGTAAAATAGCTAAAGGTCTATAGGTCTATTGGTTATTGATTTCACGTATATCATGAATTGACTATAAAAAGTGGTACGTTCTTTGCTCTCGGCCCTGTTATTTTATCCTTATATATGGAAGTCTTTTTTACTGTATAAAAGTTTTTTCTGCCTCAGATGAAAGTTGAAAACTGATTAACTTTCTTTGAGCTGTGAACGCCAAAGCCCCAAGGAGTTCGTTTTCTTCCACATATGAAGTCTGATATGGAATGTGCCATTTTATGAGTAGTTTTGTGACAAAGAAAATGGATTTTAAAGTATCATTTCCAGCAGCTCCATAAATTTGAGCGTATCATGTCTGAAAAATACCAAATGTCGGTGAATACTAAAGCGCCATACATTACCTATATTATTAGGGCATCATGATAATTTACAAATTTTGGGGTATGGCTTACTCATTGGATTTCTTATTTGTTTGCAGAACATTTCCAAGTATCAGTTTACAAGCAATCCTGAAGAAATATTCAACAAGAACAGCATACTTCATTGGCAGTATCTTCAACTTCAGAGACTGCGCAAGAATAAAAGTAAGTTTATTAATTTCCAATCTTTACTTTCCCAGACAGACGCTATTCAAAGGATTACTGTCATGTAGCTGATTAGCTCCTAGAAACAATGGGATCCTATTGTCGTACACTTTTTTCTCATCATTGCATCATTTTCTTCTGAGGTACAAAATGGCGTCTGTTTTTTACGCGCTAATTATCTGCGTGGCAGTTCTCCGTTAGCGCCAGTAGCTGCGTGACAGTACTCCGAAGTTGAATTACACTGGAAGGCTATTTCTGCCACTGCAAAGATATGGCTCGGCAAGGAAAACGCTTCCAAGTTGCCCTTATTTGGGCAACGGCAAGGAAAACGCTTCCAATGAGGATTCAACCTTGAGCGATAGGACACCAAGTGTGTAACAGTGTAAAATTTTATCAGTAGTGAGCCACCTTAACCTATTGTTGTCCGCGAATTTAAAAAGTTTTAGTAGTGAGCCACCTTTAGTGCAAATCCACCTTAAACGTAAACCTCCAACGAGAAAAGGTTTACGTTTGAGGTGGATCTGCACTTAAGGTGGCTCACTACTAGAAAAATTAAAATTCGAGGACCAGCGATAAGTGGCTCACTACCAACGAAAAATAAATTCAAAACACACAAACAATAGGTCAAGGTGGCTCACTACTGATAAAAATTTTACACTGATACACACTTGGTGTCATATCGCTCATGATTCAACGTCAACGTTTCAAGCGCAAAACGCTGCGAATCGTAGATAATAAAGTGAAGAAGACAGACAGGTACAGAAGGAGTGAATTATAGTTTGCTGGTATGACCTATTGGCACGCCTCATTTGTGTGCGCGAGCGTGCGAGCATCGCTCGCAGGCACAAAATATCGTTACACATTAGTTGCTGGCACCTTTACTGTACTCGGCGTGCTTTGATTGCAGGCACACTTTTCCCAGCCATTTGCACGCAGGCGCAGAATAATATATTAATGAGGCCTGCCTATTGGGCCTCAAATCGTTTTCCGTACGGTGCAAGTTAAAGCTGATAACACTGTTGATTTAAGGAGCTCTTAGTTGTTAGTCAAAGGGTCGGTGGATTGAATTTTTGAGACGCAAGAGTGTTGTCAAATGCATCTTTATAATCTTGGCACAGAATCACAAAGAAAGAATAGTAACGTTTAATGAATGTCAGCTTTTTTTTAATGAGAGCATCATTACTTGCAGCAAAAACGAAGCAATAACATAAAGTACTACGTCTAATTAAAACGTTTCATTAAATCTCGCAGATTCGCAAAATAATCGTTGTGGAAACGAAAAGGAAAATTCTCCATCTAACGCTGGTGGGTCGTCACCTGGCACCTGCTATGATTCGTACCTTAAGACCACGTCAAATATCTCTCAAGCTCAATCCGAGAAAGCAAATTTAAGGAGCAATTCCTTTCTAAGTTTTTTTAATGCTCTTATAAAATAAATTTGGCAGCTATTTGCAATTCATTGTAAATTTACTTAGGAAATTTGCAAGCTACAGTAATACCTAAGATGCAAGTATCTAATCCCTCACTCAAACCCAGCAGTTGAAACCAAAACCAGGTTCGACCTATCAAACTAAACCAGGTTAGGTCAGAATTTCAAAATATAGAAACTGGTTTTATCTAAGTGCTTAAAAACGGTTTAACTTAGTGTGAATGAGGTACATAAGTTAGAAGATTAATAATGTTTTGAATGCGTTACTAGATAAAAAGAAACGTCGGGACATTTTCTGGGACAATATGTACCAAAAGAGCAGTGCACCGAAGCAGGATTCCTGAGGAACATCCCCTAATATATTCACACTTGAAGCAATTTTCTTGACTTTGCCTAGAAAAGTTTCATGAGACCTGGGTCTTACTTGAGCAAATGTGAATTTATTTACGTAGTGGCAATCAGAACGGTCCGCATATGAATTCATTTGCAGTTTGTTGTTCTCGAATCTGTTTATCAAGCATGGGAACATTTCTGAGACAAATACCAAAACAGCAGTGTACTGAAACAGGATCCCTGGGGAACATCCTTTAGTTTGTTCTCGTTTAAATTTCATGTATTCATATGAGTCTTGATGTCAGTTGATAAAATTACGTTTCTTCAGTTGTATTTTGAATGGCTTTGGTGAAAAAAGACAGAAATTTTTCCTTCAATGTAGACAACTAATACTAAAACAGCACTGTTCTAAAAGAGGATCGCTGGGGGACATCCCTTATTTTGTTATCGTTTACATATCATGCAGTTAGTTATACAAGCATTGATGTTAAGTAATCAAATAACGTTTCTTCAGCGGTAGTTTGTATAGCTTTGGAGGCAATAAGACTGAAACTATTCCTTCAATACAGACAACTAAGACTAAAGCAGCAGTGTACTGAAACAGGATCCCTGACGAAAACCCTTTGGCTTGCTTTTGTCATACAAGTCTTAATGTCAGTTGATCAAATTACGTTTCTTCAGTTGTATTTTGTATGGTTTTGGTGACATAAAAATTGAAACTATTCCTTCAAGATCTGGCAGTTCTTCCCCTTCTGCTTGATGGACCTCATATCTGTATAAGATACAGGACAGAAACATGAATAACTCCATTTTAGCCAAGGATTCACCCAAGCACACTCTCCTTCCCGCGCCAAACGGCAAGAGACTTTTCTTCATGCCATGAACGAAATTCCTATCTTCATCCAAGAATCTTTCGGGTTTGAATTCAGTAGGCTCATCCCATTCTCTCTCGTCGTAGTGCAATGCCCAGAGATTAATGAACACTTGGGTCCCCTGTGGTATGGCATGACCGTCGATTTTTGTATCCCGGATTGTTTTATGTGGCACAAGTAGTACAATCGAAGATAGTCGCAGGATTTCTTGGATTGTTGCTTCGAAATATGGCAAGTTTCCACGATCTCTCAAACGAGGCTGTCTGTCGCCTATTCTCTGTTTTCGCTCCTCCGCAATCTTAGCTTGGACATTAGGCCATGTTGCAAAATACAGCAATGCCCAAAGCAATGAATTTGTTGTCGTTTCAGAACCAGCAAGGAAAAGATCGCTTATGATCTGTTCCAAGTTTTTTTCATCCATATACTTGCGTATCTTACTATCCTCGCTTTCTTTCTTGGCAAACTCGTTGAGAAGCGAATCTGTGAAATCTCTGATATTGTGCTCGTCAAAAGTCTCTCGATGCTCCCTCAACTTCTTGTGTAAGAATTCATCTCGCATAGTGACGCCTTTCTTGAAACTTGAAAATTGCTCATTTGGGAAGAATCTCAGCCATGGTAAATACATGATTGCATCTGTAAAATCAGCTCCTTTGGCAAGTCGCTGATCAATCTCTACCACAGTGCGAAATTCCTCATCTTCGAATTCATACCGCTTGCCGAAAACTATTGCACAAATGACGTTTAGAATTCCAAGGGCTACAAACGAGGAAAAAACCATCTTAAACAAACTCTTGCCAAGAGCAATATTATGAAATGTATAGTTACTCATAATAGCGAGGGCAGATTTTGCGATCAAAGCGATTAGCGCTCAAGACAAAGAGAATTCTCTCAAGCAACATATCAAAACAAACGAAGCCGCAAAAGATGCCGTGAAACCAGTGTGGCTAACTATCGCGTTGTGCAAGCGAAAAGGGGTTTTTAAGAATAGTCAAGAGTATATATCGAAATAAGAGGGATTAATCTAAACACCAGCCTCGCGGATTTTGTTTATCTAATTCAGAAGCTGAGTAATAAGTGTTTTATTTGCACCCTAAATATACAAGAATTGCAATGCCTTCTGCTCGGCTTCTGGATCAAATAAATAAAACATCCACGAGGCAGATGTTTAGATAAATCCTTCTTCTTTCGATACATACTCTCTTCACTTAAAAAAAACCCTTTTCGTTTGCACAACGCGATAACAAGAGCAGATTTTGTAACAATAGCGAAACTCGCCTTTGATTGACACGCCATTTCAAAGAGATTAGCGATTGCAGACAAAGGGATTTCAACGGCCGAGTAATCAAGCCAAGGATGTAAACAAAGCAGACCGCAAAAGTTGCCGTGAAACATAGGTAAGAAACTCAGTCCTTGTGCACGTGAAAAGGGGTTTTTAAAAGAAGAAATGAGTATATATCGAAAGAAGAAGGATATATCTAAACTTCTACCGCCTAAATTTCATTTATTCAATTCAGAAGCCCAGCAATAAATCTTTGAATTACACACACAAACGTACGAGATTTGTAATGCTTAATTTTCAGCTTCTGAATTGAATAAATGAAATTGAAATAGGAAAACAGGTGATGTTTATGAAGTGAATATTTATTTACACTAGCCGTGAAAACAAGAATTTCACGTCAGGGAAAGCTGAACAGCAGGGCTAGTAAGTTAAGACTGATACCTCTGAATGGACAATTACGGGTCTAACTAGGGACTAATATACATATGCGTTTCATATTGCCCTTGTTGTTGCAGGGCGGATGCCAGGGGGGCTGAGCTCCCCATGGGCTATTTGTCGTATAGATTGGTCTACGTGGAAACAATTTTTGCGAGTTACAGATCTGCAGTTAAGGATTTTGTTGCAGAAATGATACATTGAACATTGATTTCTTAACGTAAGGGATAAATGTCGTCAGGAATCTTAAAATCAACAGCGTATTTTTGCCTCATGAATTATAATGAATTAGAATAAATTTACTGAAGTTTTTCTCACCACACAAAATTACTGAAATGAAACACTTTAAATGCTGCTAAGTCGCTCGCATTTTCACCTGACTGACATTTTCACCTGACATTTGAGACAGACTATAGTTTTGTTTTGTAAGGTTGCATTGAAAAATTAAGCAATGATTCAGTTACTGGCGTATGTTTCCATTACTAAATTTCGTTGTTGCTATTGTAGTTGTGGTTGCTGCCGTTGTTATTTTTAATTGTTTTTATTTTGCTGTCGGAAAATATCATTTCCATGCTGTCATCATATGTGCAACATGAATTTTTTTTTCTATATTGCTACCTAGCATCCGAAGGTAGTTTTTAGGACACTGAGAAGCTAAGCTTATCGAAGCAATGTCCTGGTCCTTCCTCTCGATGTGACCACACCTTGCGATGCCTTTAGCCTGGAATTACAGAGAGTTGGCGAATCTCCTCGCTCTACGTAGCAGGCTCGGCAGGGCGGGGACTCGAACCACCAACCCTCAGGTTGGTAGTCAAGCGCGCTACCATTGCGCCATCCCCGCGCTACCATTGCAACATGAATCATGATTAATATAGCTTAAGCGTCAAATCTTTTAAAAAGATTGGACAAATGGTTACTGAATCTTCTTTTTGGCTTAATGGCTCGAAGGAAACTTCAGGTAATTTGCTGCAATTCTACTTTGGGGATTTTTTATATATATCTCGATTATTTTCGGAATTACAGTGTCTTCCTTGTTTCAACCAATTTTGAGTTGTACACCTCAATAAACTCTGGTTTTCTTGAAGATTGTACCGTTATTCCTCTATTAATTTAGGCTTTAAGGTGATTTTAATTTTTTCAAAACTCTACACCAATTCTTTCAATAAAAAAATAATCAAGATATCAAAAATCCCCACAGCAGAATTATAGCAAAGTACCTGAGGTTTCCTTCGAGCCGTCAAATCAAGAGGAAGATTAAATAACCATTTCTCCAACCTTTTGAAAGATTTGACACCAATGCTAATTGAAATCACTATTTTTCTAATAGCATTATCCAGCCCATAATTGAAATTAGCCAACCACACCTCCAGAAAACCGTTTTACTTACCTATATCATATTTAGGATTTAATGGGACACCACATGCATCATCCAGTCGATTAAACAGCGTCCCAATTTCTATCAGTATATGTTCTTCAAGATGCTCCATCCCAGCGCCATACATCTTTAAGGCTTCATGCGCAATCTTTCTCATCACCTTCAGTTTAGGCCCGTAGTTACTAAAAACAATGTCCTGGAAACCGTTTGTCAATAGAGAAACTGGGTAGGCATCCTGGGGTCTTCCGGCTGTATCCTCTCCCTTGGTTATAAGCGCTTCTCGAGCTGCCTTGATACTATTAATCATTACCACTCGCTGGCTGCCGAAGCTTATGCTCATGACATCACCATACGTCTTTGATAACTTCTTCAAGGACACATGAGGTTTTTTGCTAAGTAGATGCAAGTTGCCGATCAATGGAAGAGGTATAGGCCCTGGAGGGTATCTTTTTAACTGTAATAGGTGTATTACGTATTTCATTGCAATGTAAACCACAATTGCCAATAACAGTGTGCATAGTGCCTCCAGAAACATCTTGTAAGATTTTATGGACTCCCCTGTGACATAAAGAAGGATTTTTACATTAATCCCTGAAAGTACTTGGGAGGTAACTTAACCGAAGACTCGCTACAAATTTTAAATTTTTTCCTCCGCCCTAACTGATACTGCAACACCTTATTGCAAATGAGGGCCAAAAGCGAAGGACGTTGTCACTCCCCACAAAGTAAACGTGATTTTTAAGAGAACAAATGTTTTTTTGGGATTTTTGTTGTTTGTTAGAACCAAAGGATTTTCTAACCAAATGAGAAAGGGGTTTAGGAAGTGATACACCCTTCTGCAAAAGGTATATTTCAGTAGATTCACTACTCGGTCTCAGTTTACTCTTTTAACAACAACAGCAACGCTTGTTCAGTTTCAGCTCAGGCAGTCCTATTACTATTAGTAGCTCTAACTACGTCGATAGTAGTAAGTATAGTCCTCTCGCGAAATCGATCGAACTTGCACGATAAAAGCAAAATTCGGCTTCTTTCCACGGTCTACGGTGTTTTGACGGGAAAATAGTCGTCAGTCAATCTATTTGTATCTAAATGGTAAAAGATATATTATTTCATCATCGGTTTCATCGGATAGATAACGAGAAATCTCATCACAAAGTGTCAACAGGAAGAATTTCAAATGCAACGTTTCTAGATTTTTCTTAGTAAATACGTAAATATGAAGATTATTATTCTACAAGCAATAAGAGTGCCAGGAAGGCATTCCTCTTCTCCCAAACGTATAACACTTTTCACTGTTCTTGCTCAACGAGCACACCCTGACCTATTTTGTTGTGTTATTCCAATAGGCCTAGACTAGACTTTGACCTCTTCGATCTGTGTACTTTGACCTCGCTTTGCACGAGCAACGAGGGCTGTGCTGCAAACGAAGAAGATCCCCAAAGCAAACTCCGCTTGCAATTTCGACAATCTTTGTGCACGACAAAGTGGTAACTTTAACGAAGAAATAAAAATGAAAGATATCAAACTTACGCAATTTCTTAGCAGCTTGGCTTGTTTGTTTACATAGAAATAGGATGTTTCTTGGCGTGGATTCGTTTCGTTGTGCTGAGTCATCCCTAGACCCAAAATGGATTTGATTGTCCGAGCTTCAGCAGGTGTGCTTGCAATACAAAGCAAAGAAGCAAAGCATTTATGTCTATTCTCTGGCTATTTTCTCATAAAATAATTCAGCAAGGACTAAGGAGTTTTAGCAGGCTAGGGTCTAGGGATTTGTAGCCCCTTTGTAGCTCGAAACAGGGGTGGCGCCAGGGGAGAGCTAGGGGGCTACAGCCCCCCGTCGGAGGAAATTTTGGGTTATGGTCGGAGGAAATGTGGCAAAATGACGTACGAAAACAACATTTTAGCCCCCCTGTCAGAAGTTCCAGCCCCTCCGTCGGAAGATTCCTGGCGCCACCCCTGGCTCGAAATATTTTCCAATTTGCTGGAAAATGTATCGTGAAAATAACCAAAACAAATGATGCCCTTGTCCTTTCCTTTGCTGCAGTTAAAAAGCTGCAGATGCATGGTCTAAAAATAGCATATTGCCCTCTATTGTATAGGCATCGGTTGATGTTTTTGTTTTCTTTGTCCTATTTACAGATGACTAACATATCTTATGGAGCATAAACCATAGAAACGTAGGAACCAAGGGGGCACTGGGGGCACGTGCCCCCCCCCCCGAGATTTTGCAATAAACAAAAAGTACCCTTATTGTTTCCATAAGTGGGGCACTTTTAGATTAATGAAAAAGTGTCCTTGAAGTGCCGTGCCCCCCCCCAGTTTAAAATGCTTCCTACGGCCCTGTTATGGGGCTTTAGCAACCTAAAGTGTAGCCTGCGCGCGCACAGGGGCGTAACTAGACCCATATTCTTGGAGAGGTGAAAATGGTTTTTGCCCTGCAAAACTGAGTGGTGTCCTGCAGACCTCAAAGCACACGTTCGTCTATAGGTTGGTAGTAAAGGCTTTTTCGATGTCCATTTTTCGTTTAATGATAATTTTCTAGGCAACAAAAAACCAAATTTGAAACTTAACTGCCTATGAAATACAGAGACCGCGGAACATATTTTGGATTGATGGGGCTAGAAAGCAGTGGGGAACTCCGAGGGGGTCTGGGGGCAAAGCCCCCAGAAAAATTTTCTCGACCACGCCCTCTACTTTGGCTATAAATGCGACCAACGCCCTTTTCATAGCTAGAAACGCCTTAGAAAAGATCTTCATTAGTAGCATATTCGACAACCAAATCACCATAAAATCATAAAATCATCGATGAATAAAGTGTACAGTATTGCAATATTTCATCTGATGGCGAAAGGTTCATGTACCAAGTACCACGGAGCGTCTTTTGGATTACGGGCGAGGGCCTGAAAGGAATGCCCCGCTTTAATCTTTTATGTTATAAAGTTAAGAATTTCGTAATCTCGCGGAATTATTACATTTAATGTAGATAACACAGTCATACATACTCGCGTAAGTCGGGTTCGCATAATTTGGATATTTGCATAAGTCGGAAAAAAATGAAGAGACTTGAAAGTCCCATCCGCATTTTTCTTTTCAAATTAGTTCGCATAAATCGGAGTTCGTGCAAGTCGAATTGTTTTTCTTGGTCAGAAGCGATCGGATATATGCGAGTTTGGCTGTATGGAAACATAAAATTTCAAAATTTCTTTAACGAAATCCACAAGTTGCATTTGAAAGAGTGGTCGACTCCCTTCATATTTGTCTTATTATAAAAAATTTTCTCGTTGCCCTGCGAGATCTTCAATTGCCCTGTGAAATCCACTATATTTGAGATTGGGGGGTGTCACACCCCTCCACACCCCCCCCACGATTTTCGCCCCTGCGCGCGCAGTCTACCTAAAGTGCAACTTGATGGGTTTTGATGCGCTCCAACTTCTCGGAATGCTTTGTTCCTTTTTCTGTAGAGAGGGGGTCCCACGTCAGCTAGATTTCTTCACGTTGGCTGCAGTCATAGCTTTTGCATGGCACACTGACACTTCATAATATACCACAAGAGAGTAGTTATGTGGTTATTTTAGCAAAAACCATACGCTTACACTCATTTATATTACAAGAAACTCTAGAAGAAACCAAACTATCAGGTACTGCAAAAAAGTATCTTGGAAATTTTTCATTTAACGTAGGGAATCCAAAGCATGTTTTCAATTATTTCTTGTATTGTTATTTACTCGGTATTCATGGTATGACTTGAGTGTTGTCCAGACAGAAGCTTAGGTTTATAAATGTGAAATGTTCAAAAGCCACAGGAGATCCTGGGTTTTCTCACACCCACATATGCAGTAATACTGCCCAGTTTAGCGTGTATTTAAAATAAATATAATGATGATGATGATGATGATGATCTTCACCAGCAACACCGGAAAGGAGGTGCGGGGGGCCACGGCCTCGTCTTGCCTTCTTGAAAATGGCCTAAATCTGTTATTTTGTCGTTGCTTTGCCATTCCGTTTGCATATCCCCCCCTAAAAATGTGCCCCATCTGGCTAGGGTAACTCTTGCTAGGGTAACCCTTCTTCTTCTTCTTTTCTGGACTATTTCCGTCTTCTTCAAGACAATATAGCCTTGTCATTGTTCTTTTCCATTTCTATCGGTCATAGTCATTTTCTGTTAGTTCGTCTGTTGTTTTCTTTATTGGTTTTAGGTCGTTGGTTACTTGTCTCATCCATGTTTGTTTTCATCTTCCTCGGTGTCTTTTCGTTTTCTTTTTTTACGGTAACCCCTTGTAATCAGGGCCTTGTAAAGAGTTAGTTATATAACATACGTAAATCTCAATCATTCTGGTGCTTTGTTTATCATTTATGTAGCCAAAGTTATCGCTTATCAAACATCTGTCTCAAGCTGGGAGGATAAGATGAATTACAAAAACGTTATCCTCGAAGTAATCTTTTAAAGCTTTTTGTTAGTTGACCCTGTCCTCGTCTTATCTCCAATTGTGAAATAACCACCCAGATCGTTTTGGAGTTAAAATAGCAGAATATTCACATCAACATTGCCTGAAGGTAAATTGAGGAGGCCAGATATCTCCAGAATTTAGAATTGGTGTAAACATTGACGTGCAATTGACTCAATGTAAAAGAAAAGGAAAATATGGTGTTAGATTGTAGATGACATCGTGGCAACGTATGCAGAAAATAGTGGATTTTTTTAGTCCTATGATTCTGTGGAAGAAGTGAAAGTGAAGAGGTTCTCCTCTTCTCGAATGTGTGTCACATGTGGTTTCTCGGGCTATGTATGATGCTCCTAACCCGGACGGACAAGACTTATCCCAAGGCTGTTTCGTGGAATGCGTCTGATAGATCCCTCTCCTGAAGTTCCTGGATCCGTAGTCCCCCATTCCAATGCTGCAGAAGAGAAAGGAAAGACGCAGTGACAACCCGGAATGGGGAACTACGGAACAGGAACAGTCATAAGGACTTTATGAACTTGGGGCAACTCTAGTATTAGCCCGTCACATTGCCTATATTGTATTATTTATTCATGGGAAGATTGAATGTGATTTTTCACTATTGCACCGATCTTCAGGCCTTAGGTTCTCAATTTACAGCGTTGATTTAAAACCAAGATTCATTAACAAAGCATATTCGTAACTACAATTCAAAGTGGTGATATGGTAAAAGGGTAATAAATAACAATTGATATTAGTTTTAATAAAAACGTACAAATTTGTGGTATGATTTAAAAATAGGTATATTCGTTGTGTAGTTGATGTTAACAAATGTACAAACTGCAAGCTAAAAATAGTTACAAGCTAAACTGCATGGATTGGTACTACCAGGTGAGTTAGAAAATGTTTAGGCGTTTGAAAGCCTATAGCTCTCAAACCATTTATCAGATTCCTATAAACTGATAATACCTGTGTAGCTAACATATCAACTTAGATAACAACGTTTTAGTTCTGTAATAATCGGGTGTATCGTTCTCAAGGGAAGAATTTTTCATCCTCCTAAAACTCGTGCCAAACATGTGCAAGTCATTGCTTTAAAGCAGAAATCGTTGGGGAATTTGAGCAGGACTTTAGGCCACTTTTGAAGGAGAACTTCTCGAGAAAATCCCTGATATTTCGGAAGAAAATAGTCCATTTAAGCCTGGAAAATTCCTAAACTTAATTTAGCTTGTCGGCTATTCAACAAGATAATAACAAATACTATTTCTGTGATATTCAGAAAACAGTAGCATTTTAAACGCCGTGCGTTTTTTCTGACTTACCAGGTAGAACAGGGGGAATATCAAGCATGTCCCCAAAGGGACTCCATCTCCAAATTCGGTCGAAACTGTGATTTTGCAGTTTGTTAATAGGCAATATGACATGACACAGACTTTTCATCTATTTTTCAAAACGAAAGCACTATTTTGAAGATGAATCCTTGTACTTCATATCGGGACAGATCAACCATTGATATCTTTTACGATTGCTCGGATAATAGTGGATTTTCAATTGTCAATTTTTGGTGGCTTAGTTGAAGCCACCAAACAAACTGCAAAAGACAATGGACACATGCCTAAAACAATGGTGTTTACAGATTTGTTTGCACTTTGGAGACGGAGCCCCTTTAAGTCTCGAGTTACGGGGACTCTTGCTCTCTTAGAGGAAGAGTTGCCAGGTACCTGATAGGAAATATCATTCTAAAGCGAAGCGACTTCACAAGCAAAGCAAACTGACATTCTAATACAAAATGCACAGTTAAAGGACAATTTTGAAGGCTACTGGCATTCAAAGTTGTTAAAATACAAGCATATAATATGATACATACTGAGTTTTATATATTAATTTCAAGAGTGTCCGGCCGTCTTTTCATCTGGATTTTGTACGGTTTCACTGAAAGAACTGCGCCAAGAATCCCCTCTAAATCAGGCATCGCTTCACCAGGAGCAGGCAATATTTCATATCTGTATAAAATATTTGACAGGAACAAAAACAGTTCCAATTTTGCCAACGCTTCACCAATGCAAACTCTTCTCCCAGCACCGAAAGGCAAGTAACTTTTCTTCGCACCGTGAATAAAGTTTCCATTTTCCTCCAAGAATCTCTCTGGTTTGAAAACTTCTGGCTCATCCCATTCTCTCTCGTCATGATGAAACGCCCAGTGGTTGATCAATACTTGTGTCCCAGCTGGTACATTGTGACCATTTACTGAAGTGTCACACATTGCTTTGTGAGGTGCACCAAGTGGGGTGATTGATGATATCCTCAATGTCTCTTGAATCATTGCTTCCAAATATGGCAAATTACCGCGATCTTTTGAGTTTGGGATCCTGTTCCCAATTCTCTCCTTCCGCTCTTCTTCAACCTTCTGTTGTACCTCTGGGTATTTCACAAGCAACGCAATACACCATAAGATTGTTGTTGATGTTGTCTCAGCTCCAGACAAAAACATATCGCTCACAATTTGCTCAAAATTCACATCGGTCAAGTACTTGCGGACCTTGTTATCTTCACTGGCTTCTTTTGAGAATTCATTCAATAATGAATCCGTGAAATCACGAATGTTATTTGGGTTAAATGTATCCCTGTGCTCTTTTAACTTCTTATGTAAGATAACTTCGCGCATTCTCAGGCCTTTATTCAGCATTGATAGGCCCTTATTTGGGAAGAACCTCAGCCATGGCAGAAACGATACGATAGCTGCATTATCAAAACCTCCAATAACCAGTTTTATGTATGTGACCACATCACGGAATTCTGAATCATTTATATCGTATCGGCTTCCAAAGACGATTGAGCAGATCACGTTCAACACTGCAAGACCTAAAAAATAAAGAGTTGATACAAAAATTAACTAAAAAAATAGTTCGTACTCTCTTTTTCAGTTAAGCAACCATTAGAACTCGGAGGTAAGAAATTCATGAAACGCTTAAAACCGCTCAAAACCTTCCTAAAGCATCTTTATTCAATGGCAGACCTCATTAATGTGCGTGAGCGCCGCTGACAGGCACAAAATATCATTACACATTAACTGCTGGCACCTCTATTGTACTCAGAGGCTTTGATCGCAGGCACATTTCCCCCCAACCAATGCAGAGAAAGACAATGCGTAAGATAGGAAATTTTACAATTCAAAAATGCTATTTCTGAACGAAATATTTGTTTTGACCTAGAGTCTATTCCCGCCATGATAGGCACAGTAAATATACTTTTTGAGTTTGTTTATTTTAGCCGATTATATAAAAAAATATCTGTTTTGATGCACATTATGTTTTCAAGATAAACTTACACATGGCAGATTATTGCTTATGAACGTTGCTGCCGAAAATATCTCTAAACGGACTTGAAGTCATACAAACGTCTCAACCACTAAGAACTGAAAAATTCAATTCCAATGAACCGTTTCTAACTCCAAAATTTTGGAACTGCGCTTGATCTAACCAGTAAATTTTAGAACTGAATTTCCGAAAATTGAAGGAGAATTTATGATAAATCTTAATGCCTAATATGTGATTAATTATTTGAAGACAAAGCATTGTTTTCAATATGTCAGTCTGGCCTAATAATGTGGTCCCCGATGCACTGGAAACTGAACGAAGTGCGACTTACTGATTTCATATTTAGGATCAAATGACGTTCCCTCCTTCTGATCCACTCTTTTAAACAATTCTTTTGTCTCCTGCAAAACATTCTTTTCCAGTTGTTCCATATTTGCACCATACATTTTCATGGAACTGTGCGTGATTTTCCTCATCAGCTTCCAAGCAGGACCATAGTCAGAAAACCCAATATTCTGATACCCGCGTGAATAGATATCGGCAAGGTAGATGTCTTGAGGCCTTCCTGCGAATTGGTCACCTTTCTGTATAAGAGCTTCTCGTGCTGAAAGAAAAATCGAAAATAAACGCACGTGATACCGGGTAAGTCAAAAAATGTATAGACGTTTGAAAGCCTGTAGCTCTCAAACCATTTATCAGATTCCTATAAACTGATAATACCCGCGTAGCTAACATAGCAACTTTGATACGAGAATTTAGTTTGTCGAAATCTGTCGTACTGTTGTCAAATTACAAGCGATTTCATAAAAATGCTTCATCTCAAAATCCATCAAGC
This sequence comes from Aurelia aurita, assembly GCA_004194415.1. Taxonomy (NCBI): domain Eukaryota; kingdom Metazoa; phylum Cnidaria; class Scyphozoa; order Semaeostomeae; family Ulmaridae; genus Aurelia; species Aurelia aurita. The sequence goes on along the minus strand of REGM01000248.1, from coordinate 175,466 downwards.
GGGTAAAAACCCTTGACCAAATTTTTACAAGCATTATCAGTTTATAGGAATCTGATAAATGGCTTGAGAGCTACAGGCTTTGACAAAACTATCCATTTTTTTTTACCTATCCACTATAGTTTCATAAAGTATTTAATTAAAGGATGTCACGAAGGATTTAAAATCGATAATATGAATGTTGACAGAAATACCTAAACTTGGTTTCTAAGTCTAATACCCCAATTCACACTTGCAGGTTACAGTGAATCAACGGCGCTAAGTGGAGGTCATCTATAAACAGGACAAAGAAAACTCCTACACACGCTATTGTTCCTCTGGCTAAAAAATATCCACGCCCGTGTCGAAATCATCAAATACAATAGGCTAATAATAGAATACCCAGACCCCTTCCGCGCGGGGCTTTGATATAAGTTGATTCTCTTTTAAATCAGCTTAAACTAAACCAGGTTATCAAATATTGCGTTCTAATTGGTCAATCTAACAAATCGAATTCATTTGATTGGTTGAAATTTAACCTGGTTTAGAAAAAGCTGGTTTTACTGTGTTAGTGTGAATGGGGTATAACTTGGACTTTCCATCGGTAGATTGAAGCAAGAATCTTTGACATGGATCGATTAGACCAGTTTCTGCAATTCTCCAAAAGGTACAATTTGTTTTACACTCCCGGTATAATTAAAGTTGCGCAAACTGCCTCTTCTTATCTAATAGTGCTATGTCAAACGATAAGGTGGGCTGTAATTTCTGGGTGGCATATATGCTTATCTGAAAATGGATTAAGTGCCCTACTTGAAACAGTGACGTCCAAGATCTTTGGAGATAACAGATCATCTTAGCGAGAAGTCCCTTAATAGCATTTTCTTCAAAAAGCCCTCCAAGGTTTCGTAAGATTTATTTTGCATCTTAACTAGTAGGTCGTTAACAGTATTTCCTTCAACACAGTGCTGTTAAGGATTTTATAAGATTTATCTCCCGTTTTAACCAGGAGATCCTTAACAGCATTTCGTTCAAAGTGCCCTCCAAGCTTTCGCAAGATTTATGTCGTATCTTAACTATTAGGCCGTTAATGGCATTTCCTTCAGCAGCGCTATCAAGGATTTTCTAAGATTTATTTCTCAGTTTGACCAAGAGATCTTTAGCAGCATTTCCTGGACTTTGAAGCTATCAAACGTCGGAAAACTGTAATTCTCTTAACGCATACAATTTAATAAAGGCGCGCACTGTTTTTTCAAGGGTTAGATGTATTAAGTAAGGAAACTAATCCTTGTAGCTTTGAATGTTTCATACCAAAAATTCATTTTCGCAAGCAAATCCTACACGTATTTACTATTCGAAAAAGACTCTAGGCATTCAACAGATTTCAAGGAAAAGAAGCCTCTTGTCTTTGAATACTTACTACATAAAATTAGTTTCTATAACCCAAAACTGCACTTAGCGAAGATATTATTTTTTTATTTTGGTAATTTCATACCTTCTTATTAGAAACCATTATTTTAAACACACTTATATGTTTGTGTTATTTTCTTTTAATTTTCGTCTCGAACGGAACTGTTACCCACTGAAATTATGCCTTCTAAAGTAGTAGGAAAATGTCCAATGTTGCTTTCTATGCAGTTTGAAGCGTTACGATAATTCCTTGAGAATGGATCGTTGAAAAAGTTAAAATTTTACCTGGATGAATGCCATTGATCACAATTATCCTTTGGCTGCCAAAACTAAAGCTCATCACATCTCCATAAGTCCTTGCCAACTTCTTGAACGATTCATAAGGCTTCATTCCAATAAGGTGTAAATTTCCGATCAGAGGAAGGGGTATTGGGCCTGGTGGATACTTCTTGAGTTCAGTCAGGCTGATTATGTATTTGACAGCGAGGTAGAGCAACAATGCAAGACATAACGTGTAGATTGCTTCCCAAAGCATGACTACAAAGGCTCCTGGAATATAGGAAATATAATGTAATCTAGAAATGGAAAACGAGCAAATATTACGTCAAATATTGGAGGCCTGGGTTGAGGCTACGTGTTTGGTTTGTGGAAGGGGGGAGGGTATTGGGATTGGAGGGTATTTCTAGAGCTGGGTCAAGCTGAAGATGTATTTTACAGCGGAGTAGAGAAACTATGCGAGGTATAAAGTGTAGATTGCTTCCCAAAGCATGACTGCAGGCTCCTGACATTTAGAGAACAGAAACGAATAAAGCTATGGGAATTGTGCATAATTTCGCATTCTGAATCTCAAAATAGTACAAGAAGCAAACAGTTTACCAGCTATCAATACTAGCATTTGCTTTACGAACAGCTTTTGACCAGATGTGCAAACATTTTTTATTAAAAATTTCAGAAACGGACTGCACAAAACGAGGACAAACTGCTTGTCTATTACGACCAATAACAGCTTTTGGCTAGAAATGCTTCACTTTTTCATGAAACTTTTGAGAAATTTTCAGACATCTCTAACTTGATACAACGATTTTTCTCGCCGAACAGAGTTAAAAAGGTTTGCTAAACAAAATAACATACATTTCACTTGTTTTGGAAGTCATTTTCACTCCATTTTACTTATGAGATATTTTTAGACTTCTCTGCTCCTTGCAAATGCAAGCTTTAAATTTTCACAAACCATTTAATGGCTGCTGTACCTTTGTAGAACTTATTTCAATCTTAGACGTTAGAGGTTGTCACTTCTAAGGCGAAAACAAATTTCTCTTTGGTCTCTGGAGATTCAGAAAGTCATTGATTCCTCTAGAATTCTGCTTTACTGATAATATATGACCAGTTTCGCTTTACCAACGGCTATGGATATGCACACAACTTCTCTTCTTAAATTTTTAACAACTGTTGTAGAATATTTCCAACGAAGAATGTTTTGGTTGTATGTTTCATGAGAAGAACTTGTCGGAATTATTCTCGATTCTCGTGAGGTTCAGACGTTTAGTTCACTTTGTGCTTGCAGTCGACAATTAATACCAGTTTTCCTTTTGCAACTGTATACTCAGAATGCTTAGTTGTTTCCCTTCTCCTCAAATTGTTCTATTTGTGCAGAATTTCTTTCCAATGCAGAATTTTCAGGCTGCCAATGCAGAAGGAGATCGCGTACTAATTTAATTCATCTTTGCAAGCAAGGTTCCTATCCTGCTTGTGTCTTGTCGACCCACGTCTTCTCGCCACAAATGATATGAACTTTACACTTTTCTTTTGATTTTATCAGAACGTCAGTGCGTGTTCAGGCAACTTTTCTTGCAGTTCTTATCAGAGTAACAGAGGTTTAGCGGTTGGATAGATGGATAGATTTGAGAATTGGTGGCTATATTCATATACGTTCAATTGTCATTCATTCCGAGGTGCCAGTAGGATTTCAAGAAAAGTTCTCTCTCTCTCCACTTTAAATAGAGCCGCATTCGACCACCTGATTCAGAAGTATTGAGCTAATAATAGCATCCAAAAATAAACTTGACAAATAACGTTCAAAGTCATACACAGCGTATAATTCGTCGCCATGCCAGGCATCAATGAAATTAAAAAAAATCTTTAGCATTAGAAGTCAAAGTTTAAGAAGTTTTTGAGTTTTGAGCTCAGAGAAGGGGGCTTTTTTCCCTTGGGAATTCTAGCAACTTTATAATTTCTCGTATTTCAAATATCAGCCAGGCAATAATTAGTTTGATCTGTAGAGAATGTGAAGAGGCAGTCATCACATGCTAACATCTCCATAGGTTCTTAAAACATGGGGGAATTGTTGTTGTTTCGTTTTGAGAAATAAAGCATTTATAAGAGGCTTAGTATGTGGTCGAGCTGTTTTCGCTAGCAACCCAGGTCTACCAGTTGTGGTATTTGTCAATACATGGGCAACAGAGAAAGAGAAGCGCTTCCCTCAGCAATCAGCATTTACTCAGCCCAAGAACCTTGGAAATCTCTTCTCGTTTACGTCCTATTATCTCCAAACTTTCACATATTGAAAAGATATGTTCAGGTTTACCACACAGATCAGTGAAGACTTGACCATATGGACCTTGTATTTCGTGAATAAAATTAGAATTTGTTCGGATATGGGTTTGGATTAAGGGCAAAGAACTCTTTAAGTCGCCGCAAAGACTATAGGGCGTCTATGTGCAACTAGGGGTCGTTTCTGTAATATTGGTAATATTCAGGCTCTTGCAGCGCCGGAGCCAGCAATTAAAAAGTGAGGGGTCTGGGGCAGCCCCAGGAAATTTTTCGAGACCACGCCCTTCAAACTCTCGGAAAACGTAGGCAACACCCTTTTACCTAAATTTACATTCGATTTTTGGTAAGAATATTTATTAGATCGTTTCATTACATGACAGAAACACTTGATCTGGCACACCCCTCCTGAGATATCAATTTTATTGCATGTTTGTGCTAATCTTGAGGACCATCTTTTGGAAAATGAGGGGGTCTGGACCCCCCATTCCTCCCGTGGCTCCCCGCTCCGCCACTGGGCTCATGTGCACAAATGCACGTAATACCAAACCCAATCTTTGTACCTATGTAATTGTTTATTTGTCTTGTAAATACGTAGATCAGCCTATTTATCTTGAGTTCAGATTACCCAAACACCAAATGTTGTCTTGTCTGAAAACTCCCTCTATCTAGCCATCCTTACCCAAGGATATTCCGCGGTCTTAACCCACAGTAGGTCAAAAAGAATCGTATCTCCTAAAGTTTAGCAATAACAATCGATAATGTCTATATATAAAATACTTAAAACGCCATAGAAACGTATCGGGCTGTGCCCTTCGTCAGTAGCAAAGAAACTTTGCAGAAACGAAGATTATAGTAAAAAAGAATAAAAGTCCTAAAGTTTCTTTGACTTGAGTATGAGTGCTTCTGTAACGACGAAATGGCCAAGACAAATTGTCCGGGTGATGACGTAAGATCAAGACCGGATCAATGTCCCATGTACTGCCTAGCAATCTATCCTACAGCAACCCACAACACCAAAACCGCTCACAGAGCAAGGAAACTTGTTTACAGTAGCGTTTTGGAGATTTGACATTGAGTCACAATGTGAAATATTACTTTTGTCAAGGCTAAAGATGAGCTATTCTGGGTTGTTCTCTGCAGGTAAGGATTAACTGTCTCATTGGAAGATTTAAAAAAATTCTCTTAATAATTAGAGAACTGTTGCATTTATGGCAAACAAATTTCGCTCAAAATGGAGCTGTGTTTGCAAATTCATTCCACAGTTGCAAGGTCTCATACAGGATCTTTCACAGCAAACATAGAAAATTCTGCTACACCAATAAATGTTATTATAATTAATGACAAGTGCATCATGTACCTCAGCCCTCTGGAATGAATCACAGTTGAATCACACCATCTTTGCATATATTTTAACTGTCTTTAATTATTGTTAGAAGCACAGGAAAAGTATTTTGCGATTGCTCTCAGGGCCTGATTACTTCAATTTCAAACAAAACAAAAGTGCAAAACAGTGTGTGATGTAAGCGTAATGGATCCTGCTAAAAAGAAGCTTCTCATTTGCATGGTACATTTTAAGTCTGCTCAGAATCTATTGCCAATGGGGCACGCCCTAACCGCTAATTCGCTAACACTTACCCTACTTACCTTTATTTCTCCGTATACCCCCCCCCCCCTCCTCTCCCTTGGTTGTTCTTTTTGGCTGGTAATAACGCGCGTTTCTTCTTCACCTACAAGTATTTCAATCTGGTTTGTTTCTTATTGAAAACCTTCGATACCTACCTAAAGCGTATAAGTCCGTTCATTCAGAATCTACTGCCGATGAGGCACGCCTTAGCTCTTACCTTTCTTTCTCCGTGCGATCTCCACACGTCCTTTGGTGGTTTGTTTTGGCTGCTAAAAACACAAGATGCTTCTTGACTCATAAAATTGTTTCAAAGTGGTGTCTTTCTTGTTGAAAATCTTCGATGTTGGTAGTTTTGTTGTCAATATAGCAGACACCTGCAATGCAGAGTGTAATCCACAAATGTTTGTATTCCCAGCTCTTGCAAACAATAGAGGCCTACCAGTGCGATAGGATAGTTGCAGTCTGGTTCTCATATAGCATGCCGCTGTTCTAGTCCAAATCCCTCAGCATGAATGGCTTTATTTTCGTGGTCCAACTCGTATTGTTACGTTTGCAGGCCACTGGCCGTGTCACAGCATAGGATGGCCTATTTTAGTATTGACGTGACTGCCAGTTCACGAGCTATTCGTGATGGCAGTGTTTTCTTTGCCCTTTCTACGATAGCAAGACTTAAAAACTGCGGTTTGTATTTTATCTTTTTATTGAAATCGTATCGAATAAAGTATGTCAGAAATCTTGCACTGATTATTAAAATGAAATCTCTTTTCAATGAATAAAACAATGTAATTTCGAACAGGACCGTTGAATTTTAATCTCTGTTGTTCAATTTCGCAAGTAACCGCAATAAGCGAAATTGTTTTACTCTGCAAAACGATTGATTTAATTTTGCGATATTCGGGCTGGATTTTCTCACTGTGAACCTTTGTTTTCCTGATAATCAAACGATCAGTTACCCAAACGCTAGGCCACCCAGGGAGGCCACCCAAATGTATGGGATTCCGGGAAAAGATAACATCTTATTGTCAAGTGACATATGTTAGCTCAATACAAGCAACAACAACAACAACGTGAAAGCGTGAACAATCAAAATCTTCAATGATATGCCGTAATTAGTCTAATTAGCGCCTGGACGCTAATTAAATTTTCTCATTTTTTTAATGACTTGCTTCTTTGGAAACAAAGGGGATCTCGTAACTATTTTAATAACGTGCCTGTCTATTGAGCTCCTTCGCAGAAACCATCATGCTGTTTACAACATTATGCGTTTTTTTGCATCATTTGCACAAGAGGTCTGGTCATGAATCCACAGGACTCATTGATCTTATGTGCAAGGTTAAAAGGTTGCATTTGCAAAGAGCACAGCAATCTAAAAATATCCTATTCAAATAGAAGCTGCACGCGCATCGTGAACAATGCATAGCGAAAGAAAAAATGCTGTGTCTGAGTGTTTTCTTTGTTCTATTTCTAGACAAGCCTATTTCTCCCCTCCTCCGCACCTTTTTCTCCACGGTAGAGAGATAGAGAGAGACAGGACTGGGGCGATGCAGAGTAATCATTTTAGTTTCTTGCTATCGATAAAAAGTGTAGACTTGCCTGAAGTCTATTTCCTGAAGTCCATCTGACCGATCCCTTTCCCACAGTTCCCGGATCTGCAAGAGTCCATACGGAATGTTGGAATTGTGGATTCGCGAACTGTGGGAAAGGGATCGGTCAATCGGACTTCAGGAAATAGACTTGGGGCAAGTTCATAAAACTGTTACTGGTAGCAATTCCACTATCCTTGGTATAGGATTTACAGTTTCGTTGCAAATCACTCAGATGGTTCGGCTGCGTTTCAGCTGCAGTGTTTCTTAAGTTGCAAAGGCGAAATCCTCTTAATGCTCCGAACGAAATAGATTAATACCACGTCCGGAAGTGAACTGTAGCAACACTACGCTTGCCTTTAAGACTTGAATCAACCAAAGATTGCAGTTTTAATCTCTCGTCAATACAACTGAAGTAAACAACTGTGTTTTTCAAAACTCAGAAGCAGGCCTGCCGAGAGACTTTATGAAGCCTGAAGCACGAAACCGAACTGGGGCCCTATAAATACTGAAACTGAATGAGAATGGCTATTTTAAGAACATATTGATTGATCAAACTCGCTAGACCTAAACCTAATTTGTAGCTAAATTCATAGTTCATGTTGCCTGTTGTTTTTTGCTGTGGATGTTTTCGTTGCTGAGTCTTAATTGAAGAGTGATTATTTGCAGAATCAAAGCATAAAAACAACATATTATTGTATGCTCAACATTTATTTTCCCAAATGTTTTCGTCTTTGGTCATCAGCAATAGGATATTTTGTGTTTTTTTTTCATTTTATTTCTGTTGTTTTCCTGTGTTTTCATAACGACGCTGTGCAGGCGAATGCAAATCCAGAGGAAAAATTATTTGTCCTTCTTTTCCTTCGTTTCCACTTTTGCGCCCACGCAGCTTCATTAAAAATGCTTCACAGCATTATTTTAAAAATACAGGGAATGTAACGAACAACACAAAAATATCCTATTACCCATGTTTTGATCTATCTTTTCGAGCAAATGCTTTGTTTTGTGGTGGCCAATGTCAGCGCAAATATTAGTGAATATTAGCGAACTCCTAAGATACATATTATGAAACTCCAGAAACAGTATTGCTAGACAGAACTCCTAAGATACATATTATGAAACTCCAGAAAGAGTATTGCTAGACAGAGAAAAGTCGGATTCAAAACTTGGTTTCATAATCACATCTGCTATGAATACATAAACCCAATACAAAACGCTGGTGAGTAAATATACCGTAAAAGCTCTATTAGCCTCCCCTCTCTATTAAGCCCCCTCTCTAATATGCCCCTCCCTTCTGAGTCAAAATTTACATTGTTTGTATTGTTTGCGATTAAAACTGCGTTGAATTTGTGTAGTTGACTCATAAAAGTGTGTGCTCATTCTGCAAAATATGAGGCAAAAGACCTATACTATACAGCTATCGTGTATAGCTTTCAATTTGACTATGTAAATAGGGCCCCCCTCTAATAAGCCCACTCTCTTTTAAGCCCCCCCCCCTCTGGAGTCTCTGAAGTTAGATAAGCCCCCTGGGGCTTAATAGAGCTTTTAAGGTAGTTTGGAAGACCGTTAGAAACAAAGTAGTATTAGATCAAATTTTTCTATTTGGTTACTGGAAGATGAAGCGATAGCGACAATCCACTATAAGCATCATTGTAGTCAAATCTCCAAAGCTTGAAACTACCACCGGGTTTTCCAAAAATTTCCCTACGTTTTATTAGCTCTGGTGATGTATAAATAGACATACCGGGTGAGTCAGAAAATTTTTAGATGTTTGAAAGCCTGTTGCTTCCAAACAATTTGTCAGAATCCTAGAAACTTTAATAATACCTGTGTAGCTAACATATCAAATTAGATAAGAAAACTTAGTTTCTCTAAATCGGTCGTATCGTTCTCAAACTGCAAGTGATTTTATTAAAATTCTTTGTCTCCAAATCCTTCAAAACTGGCCACAAATCCGTGATCAAGTTTGCTAGCATTTAGCCCCACAGCTATCATCTGTCTATCTTATCGCTTAAACATTTACGAGGTAAATAAAGAGGCTGCTGTATAATCGTATACACCTATAAAGAGGCTGCTAGTTGAAGAGTTAGGCCCTCTTCAACGGTACACTACCTATAAAGAGGCTGCTGTATAATCGTAGACAGGGACAGTCATTCAGCCTTTTTTCGTCTATTCTATATGAGACTGGATTGCTAGCAAGTTTTAGACATCTTGCAGAAACGAAACATCAACACGTTATCAACCATTTTGCAACAAGTTCTAGATTCTATCTGTTCAAATGAAACACAACCATACATAATCTAAACAGGAAAATGTTGGGACCTTTACTTGCTATAGTTTCTTTAATGTTCAAAATAAATATTGCATTTGGTCTTCAACACCTTTGTTTGAGCACGATGTGGTAGGTTTTGGGCGAATATGTCACCCCCAGCTCCCCCTCAAGATCTGGCAGTCCCTCTGGAGATGGTTTTAGCTCGTAACGGTGAAGAATATTCGACAAGATGAGGAACAACTCCGATTTTGCAAGAGCTTCTCCAAGACAAACTCTCCTGCCCGCACCAAAAGGTAGATAGCTAGGCTTCGTGCCAGGGACCAGGTTGCCATTTTCATTCAACCATCTTTCTGGCCTAAACACGAAAGGTTCTTCCCATTCACGCTCATCATAATGCAATGCCCATTGGTTAAACCATATTTGTGTTCCCTGTGGTACATTTCGGTTTCCGATTGTTGTGTCGCGTGTTGCCTTATGCGGAACCGAAAGAGGGGCAAGCGAAGAAAATCGCAGTGTTTCATGAATCGTTGATTCGAAGTATGGCAAGCTTCCACGATCACTTAAACGAGGCTGTCTGTCACCGATGACTCTTTTACGCTCCTCTGCAATCCTTTTTTGCACTTCAGGCCATGTGACAAGATATGCGAAGCACCAATGCAGCATTGTTGTTGTTGTCTCAGATCCACCGATTAGTATATCGGATAGTATCAACTCAAGATTTTGATCGGTCAATGGTGTTTTTATCTTGCTGTCTGCCATGTTCTCTTTTGTAACCTCGTTTATGAGTGCGTCGGTAAAGTCACGTGGGTTATCAGGGTCTAGTGTTTCCCTGTGTTGTCGTATCTTTCTCTCCAGGAGCTCGTCACGTATTGCAATTCCTTGCTTCAATTTTCGTAACCCTTCGTTGGGAAAGAAACGCAGCCAAGGTAAAAAGGCCATTGCACTTGAATTGTCTAAACCTTGGAAGATGAGTCTGGTATGTTCTACAACCCGTTGAAATTCTTTGTCGTCTATTTTATAACGATGTCCGAAGATTATCGCACAGATTATGTTGATTACGGCCAACGCTAAAATATAAAGCAAATTGGTAGTTAGCTACAAAACTTGGTTATTTTGAAAACTTTTATTTATTTTGTGAGGCCAAAATAAGAAAAAAGTTATTTTCCTTAAAAAGAACATAAATATCCATCAAAATTACAAATTACAAATATCAAAATTAGGCCCAACTTCAAAAGTCTATGTCTCGGTTGTTTGTTGACCTATCTGGAAAATATTTTAGTACATTGATCTCCAGAGTATACTTAACAAAGGAGGTATAAAATGAATTTGGTTTCCTAAACATCATTTTTGACATTTATTCCACTGTTGGGATCACTGTGAACTGGTATAAATTTGGCAGGAAACCAGGTTTGAACTTAATTAAGGCAGAGAAATACTCCTATTCCAAGGCTGTTTGCGAAATGGTTGATCATTTGGCCATCCAACATGGAATTGTTTTTCTTAATTAAAGGGTCTGTTTTAACCAGCATGCTTTGCACGTGTCATCTCTTTGTTGTCCCATTTTCATGGCCATGAAAATGGCGGCAACAAAGGCCAACCAAGAGATGGCACGTGCAAGGTATGCTGGCTGAAACAGACTCTTTAAGGCCAAAATATCAACTGGGTAGTTTTTCTTGTTGGGCAGTTCGGTCTCACCGGACCAGAGTTTGCTTTTCGGATGTGTATGGGACTTAAATGTTTCCTATGACTAACTAAAGAAATCAATCTGTGTCGGACAGACCACTAATCAACCATTTCGCAAACAGCCTCTCACATTAGACAGTTTGAAGTACTGCGTGCAAGTGTGGAAGGAAAACCCCTGAAAAACTGAGTACTTTAAAACAAACGTTGTGCAAGGTTAAAGCTTGCATTTGCAAAGAGCAAAACAATTTAAAAATATCGCATTCAAATTCCCGTTGCACACACGCCGTGAACAATGGATAGCCAAAGAAACAATTCTGTGTCTGAATGTCTTCTTTGTTCTATTTATAGACAAGCCTATTTACCATTACACATTATGTGCAATGGTAACATTCCCTGTAAGGATCAAATATTTTAAAAATAACCCAGCAAGCGGCGGTTTCTTTGTGGCCACCCTGTGCGGTCAAATTTCACATTAAGAAGCTCACCGATATCGTTGTGCGGATCATAGGGTTTGCCAGTTGCTTTATCATATCTTTCGAAAAGCTCATCTATTTCTTGTAAAATGCTCTTCTCCAGATTCTCCAAGCCAAGTCCATAACATTTTAACGATGCATGAGCCACTTTACGCATTAACTTCATCTTAGGGCAACTATCCATGAATATAATACTCTGAAAGCCGCGACTTATCAAATATGCTGGATATGAATCTTGTGGCCTCCCTGACAAGTCATCGCCGCTTCTAAGCAAGGCCTCTTTCGTCGGTTCGATGCTATTCACGACAACAACTCTTTGATTTCCAATGCTAATGCTCATTACGTCGCCATATTGCTTCGATAAAGCTTTGAGTGCCTCGTGAGGTTTCTTGCTGAGTTGATGCAAGTTGCCGATGACCGGCAGCGGAATTGGTCCTGGTGGATACCTGCTTAGTTGTGCTACATGGATAATGTAGTTAACCAGAATATACACAAGGACACCAAGTAATACGGCGTACAATATCTCTAACAACATGTTTGCCTCGGTTCAAAAAAACCGAACTGATCTAAAATATGCAGGAGCGGCAGAGCGCATTGATTTCATCTGATTCCAATCGCAAGTTTGTTTTGTTGTACGAACAAAACATCCTTTTTGCTTATTGTTATTTCAAGATAGTTGTCCTTTGAAATAAACTCCCTATGGGTTCAGATTCATAGTTTAGGTTTTAATATCTGTTGTTGTTGTTGTTTACTCTAACCATAGTCTATTGACTACCTATGCTCTAACCTAAAGTTTTGCGGGGCATGTGCCAATAAAGTACAGCCAATATTACGAGTATCGGTCGACGGCAAGCAATAGGAAAGTCAGTGTTGTCATGCCCGTAAGTTTTACCTCTTGGAAGTTTACGAGATCTTCGCCATGTAGACAGCGAGAATTTGACTCTTCTAAGAAACTGTTTTAAATTCTTTGAAACTTTAAGTGCCAAGTAAATTTTTAGTTTCTTATAAAAAATTATGTTTTTGTTTTTTTTATTATGCTGATACCAGAGTTAACAGTCTGACTAGGCTAGGATCAAACGCCGAATTTTACATTTGTCGAATATAATAGTAGAATTAATTCGGTGTTTGACTCAAATTTTATGCATGTGCTGGCTTTTAATTGACCCAAATTCATGTATGCGACAGGGTTAGTCCCATTATGCGGATATTTCTGCCTTAATAGCAATGACTTGTACTTGCTTTAGCATGTTTTATCCCTTTGGGAGGATGAAAGTGCCATCCCTAGGAACATACAACCTCATTCTCGGAGATTTTATCCTCCCAAGAGGATAACACGTGCTAAAGCATGTACAAGTCATTGCTGTAAGGCAGAAATAGTTGGAAAATTTGCTCGTGATTTTAGGCCTGTTTTGAAGGTTTCTTGAAGGGGCTTTCTCCAGAAAATCGCTCATATTTTCAGAACGGCGTCAAACATTAAATAATGTATTTGTCAATATTATCGTTTTGATATCCAGGGAGCAGTGGCCTTTCAAACGGGATTGTTTTTTCTGACTCACCCGGTATTAAAGACCCATTGCTAACCATGATTCTTTCTGGCGCCAAAGTCGACTTTCGTATTATCTGAAAGTCGTTTCTGGCTCTTTGTCTTGCTTTTCATTCGGCGCACAAAGGATCATGGTTAGCAGTGGGCCTTTAAAGCGAATTTGCTAACGTGATGCCTACTGCTTATATTTTTAACATCTAGCGCACAGAAAATTATGACTTAATGCAATGGGGAACACATTTTTCGTAGTTTCCTCTCAGCTGTTTACTTTCTGATGAAAATGAGCATAGGAGTCAAATCTTTAAAAAGCATTGCACGATTGGTTAATTCATATGGTTCGAAAGGAACTGCAGGTACTTTGCTATAGGTGATCATTGGCAATCTTTGATATCTCGATTATTTTCAGAATTATTGCGTTTTTCTTTTTATTGAAAGAATTCGAATTCAAAAACTTACAATCATCGTAAATCGTAAATCCTAAATTAATAGATGAAAAACGGTACAATCTTCAAGAACACCATAGTTTATGAAGGTCTATAATTCTGACGTAAATACTACTGACATGCAACAGGACTAATTAGTGTGTTGCTAAGAGCAATTAGCATGGTATTTCCTTTCATGTACACGCCTTTTATGTAGTTCAAGTAGAACAGTAGTCAGTTGTCGTCGATACTGAGATAGAAGCTGGTCACGAAAATAAGAGCTGTGTTTTCTATCGAGGCTTAGGCCCTCGGGCCTTGCCTGTGTGTATCTCACTCCATTAGCAAAGAGCCACAATTCGTTACACTGGTGACAGAGGGGGAGTGGAGTGCAGATATAGGGAGTTCGACAGAGAGGATATGAATTGTCAAAGTGGCCAACGTCTTTGAAAGAACGAGGGTAAAACTGAACTGAAAGGAACGTCAGGTCTCAAGGGCGTATCATTCAACATCGTTAGGGACTGCAGGCAAACCATGTCAGAAATCTGTGAAGACAAGAACAAGTTTATACGTACGAAAGGCCCCCATTAGAAAATCGAAATAGCGATGATGTGAACTTATGTGATTTTGGACGAGAAATGTACAAGTTTAAGTTGGTGTACTCGCAATCAAAAATTTGGTGCGTACGGGAATGTAGTAGCTGAAATCAATGTTTGAGAGGAGTTCGATGACTGTCTAATCAAGCAATGAAATCGACGTTGCTAGACAGGAGAAGTATGCCTGATTTCCAGGACTGTGTGGGTGACGTGACTTTGCAGAAGTGAGTAATCAACGAGCGATGTTTCACGGCGATCAACAGCCCGACGGAACTTTTGGATACTGAATACTGTTTTTGGCGGAAGTTCTTGCAACGATGAGTACAGCTTCGAAACGATACTCGACGTCTTCTGTGAACCTTCCTTTGCCAATGCTCCCGAGCTTTTTGGAGTTACCGAACATTTACTTTTTAGTTTTTTTTAGAGTTACAGGATTTTTGAAAGTTTATGGAATCGTCGAAAATTGTGTGTTATGAGGATAATTAAAAGGGAGGGGATGGTGTAGCGTATTGGGATTGGAATGCGATGACGTAAATACTACTGACATTGAACAGGACTAATTAGTGTGTTGCCAAGAGCAATTAGCATGGTATTTCCTTTCATGTACACGCCTTTTATGTAGTTCAAGTAGAACAGTAGTCAGTTGTCGTCGATACTGAGATAGAAGCTGGTCACGAAAATAAGAGCTGTGTTTTCTATCGAGGCTTAGGCCCTCGGGCCTTGCCTGTGTGTATCTCACTCCATTAGCAAAGAGCCACAATTCGTTACACTGGTGACAGAGGGGGAGTGGAGTGCAGATATAGGGAGTTCGACAGAGAGGATATGAATTGTCAAAGTGGCCAACGTCTTTGAAAGAACGAGGGTAAAACTGAACTGAAAGGAACGTCAGGTCTCAAGGGCGTATCATTCAACATCGTTAGGGACTGCAGGCAAACCATGTCAGAAATCTGTGAAGACAAGAACAAGTTTATACGTACGAAAGGCCCCCATTAGAAAATCGAAATAGCGATGATGTGAACTTATGTGATTTTGGACGAGAAATTTACAAGTTTAAGTTGGTGTACTCGCAATCAAAAATTTGGTGCGTACGGGAATGGTAGTAGCTGAAATCAATGTTTGAAAGAAGTTCGATGACTGTCTAATCAAGCAATGAAATCGACGTCGTTAGACAGGGGAAGTATGCCTGATTTCCAGGACTGTGTAGGTGACGTGACTTTGCAGAAGTGAGTAATCAACGAGCGATGTTTCACGGCGATCAACAGCCCGACGGAACTTTTGGATACTGAATACTGTTTTTGGCGGAAGTTCTTGCAGCGATGAGTACATCGTTACACAGAAATCCGTAGCTTTTCTTGTTCATGATTTAGCAATTTGATGATGTCACAACTGGAAAACTGTTCGGAACATAGAGGATGATGTCATTCTGAAAATAATCAAGATATCAAAGATTTTCAATGAACACTTTTAACGAAATACCTGACGTTCCTTTCAAGCCATTAAATCAAACGAAAGAGGCATTAACCAATCGTGCAATGCTTTTTAAAGATTTGATTCCTATGCTATGAAAGTGTGGAGTAACATGAATAGTTGTTCATTTCTGGAAGTATTTAACGAAGAAGTTGATGCACAAGAATATCTACAGGAATGGCTCAGTGGTAGCACGCTGGCCCACTCTCGAAATAGCCTCTGTGAAGGAGAGTGGCGTTGGCCTACTTATCTGAACGATAGTGGTTCTAGTACCCACCCTTCGCAAACTTGCTACCTAGCGTAAGGAGAATCGCCAAGTCTCTCTAATAGACAATAGCGAAAAGATGGCGAATCCAAAGACCCTGTTGTGTTTTTCTGCAAAGCATGCTGGTAAAAAGCTACCTGACGACCACCTAACGACGTACAAATTTCAGTCTGCCATTTCGACTAGCTAGCTTTAATTCGAATCGACCGTGAATTCGAATGCAACATGTTCGAATTACGAAATTGTCCAATTTGTTTACATTGATTACTTGTTCTGAACTTTACCACAGCTAGCTAGTCGAAATGGCAGACCAAAATTTGTATGCCGTTAGGTGGTCGTCAGGGAGCTTTTACCAGCATGCTTTGCGGGGCCGCCATCTTTAGCGTTATTGTCTAATCCAGTCTAAAGGAATCACGAGGTGTGGTCAACTCGAGATGAAGGACCAGGACACTTCTGCGATCGAGGGGCAAATCACCTTTCAAAATAGCGTACGTGATTTTTGTGATTTTAAAATCACGTGATTTTTTCCTGTGATTTTTGTGATATTTTTGATGATTTTAGTTATTTTTTTAGTGATTTTTGTGATTTTTGTGTGATTTTTCGTGTGATTTTGTGATTTTTCTCCGATTTTTGTGATTTTTTGTGTGTGATTTTTGTGTGATTTCAAGGAAGGTAAACACAAACAGGTCTTGTGAAACAGCCTGTAGTAGACCTAATACCCCAAAACATGCAAAGAAGAGCCGACATTTTTGCCAAAATATAGAATGTAAGAGAAAAAAATAAGAGCATGGGTTAAAAATCGATTGAATAGATACACAGAAATGTCATATGTGACAAATACATAATTCAACTGTCCATGTGCCTGGTCTTCAAAATCTTTTTTGTAGCAAGACCTTGTAGCGATTCGGCGAATATGTGATGGCTAATTTTCCCTCGAGATCAGGCAACCCCTCTGAAGATGGCTTCAGCTCGTACCGGTAAAGGATATTTGACAAGAAGAGGAATAACTCTACTTTTGCAAGAGCTTCTCCTATGCAAACTCTCCTTCCGGCTCCAAAAGGCATGTAACTTGCTTTCATGCCAGGTACAAGGATGCCATTTTCATCAAGCCATCTTTCTGGCCTAAACACGGAAGGTTCTTCCCATTCACGCTCATCATGATGCAATGCCCATTGGTTAAACAATATCTGCGTTCCCTGTGGTACACTTTGCTGTGCAATTTTTGTATCACGTGTTGTTTTATGTGGGACGCCGNTCTTCTCCAAATTCTCCAAACCATTTCCATAAAACTTGAGCGATGCATGAGCCACTTTACGCATTAACTTCATCTTAGGGCAACTATCCATGAATCCAATATCTTGAAAGCCACGACTTATCAAATATGCTGGATATGAATCTTGTGGCCTGCCTGACAAGTCGTCGCCGCTTCTAAGCAAGGCCTCTTTCGTCGGTTCGATGCTATTCACGACAACAACTCTTTGATTTCCAATGCTAATGCTCATTACGTCGCCATATTGCTTTGATAAAGCTTTGAGTGCCTCGTGAGGTTTCTTGCCGAGTTGATGCAAGTTGCCGATGACCGGCAGCGGAATTGGTCCTGGTGGATACCTGCTTAGTTGTGCTACATGGATCATGTAGTTAACCAGAATATACACAAGGATTCCAACTAATACAGCGTACAGTATTTCCAACAGCATGTTTGCCTTGAAGCAAATAGAACGAAATAGTTTAAACCCTCAGAAAGCACTAGATTAATAGGCTTCATCGATGAAGCCGTTACAAGAACAGTACGCAATTTTTCGGTGACCCACAGCTTTGTCACGCCTTAAACCTCAGCCTTTGGAGTTTCAATGTTTCCCAAGTATGAGATAATGTCTGTTTCGAAAGACAAAAGTGTCTATTATGTAAATTTGGTCAGATCTACATGTTGTTACATTTGATGGTTTGAAGAAATGTGTAACAAAAATACCATCAAATGATTTGACTTTAATCATCATCATCATCATCATCATCATCATCGTCGTCATCATCAATTTATTTACAGTAGGCAGTCGCAGTAGTAAATCAAGGTAGCTAAAATTACAGCTAATTTAGGCCTACTCTATTATTCCATTATTATTTACAATTTTTTATGTTTTTTCGTGACAATTCCGATCAGAAACGAAGAAATGTAATGCAACTTGTTTATGTGGTCATCGTGCATCAGACATAACGTAACAGAAATAAAGTACGATGTGCAAAAAGGAAACAATATTTTGTTTCTATTTTCCACTTCTATTGCTGCCATGAACAAGTGATCAAAGTCACTCTGCAAAAGGGATGTCTTTGATCACTAAATGAAAGCTCAATGGGAATTTTTGGGTCAAAATCATTTTTTTGAGATAGGCAGTTATAAAGATTGGACATGAGCACTCTAGCAGTCTTCTTTAAAAATCCAAATGATTTTTAGTTATACATGGAAGGATGTCTGAATAAATATTACATTTATTTAGCATCCTTTTTTAGAAAAGAGTATAAATTTGAACCTGCCGTCCGAAGTTTTTCTTCTTATGTGCAAAAATTGAACCATATGAACCTTTATCGTACCAGTTTTAGACATCCTTTGGTCACTTGTCCCCCACGTAGCGGCTGGTGTGACACAGGCAAGGTTACTGTCAAGAAGGACTGAGTAATCAAATTCACCCTCCTGATCAAAGTCACCCAGTTTGGCGAAAGTTGCGATGCAATGCTTGACGCGAAGTGTGTACTATCAGCGGTGACACCAACCAAGGGAAGGTGGGTTCTTCTCAGCACAAAATTGTTGCCAGATGTCTTATGTATAAACTATTTTTACACTTTTCATAAAGTTTGAATGTGCCTAAAATTTCCCCTTTTTTTTGTACACGATATCAATTTTTGTTTGTTTTGTACACGAAATTGAAATTGCTTGCGCTTGTGATAAGAGGTGTTGGCACGTGGTTGGGCGTTACATGCACGTATGAAAAGCAAATGCATGTATTTCTTGGAATCATTTAAATCCAACCAAATTCATTCGAAATTATCATAGGATAGGGGGGGCTCTCTCCTCGATTAGTTTACCTATCGAGAGAGCTCCTCCTTTAAGTAATTCCCTCCATACAATTTATCTTGTTTCTCTGTTTGTAGTTGTATATTGTATTAATTCTCCGTATCATTGTATTAATTTTCTGTAATATTGTCTTATTTCCTTGTAGTTTAGTTAATTGTTGGTATTGTTGATTATTAAATTGTATGTAGCGGAATTTAAAATATATGAAACTGAAACTGAAACTGAAACTGTTTGTTTCATCGGCCAGACAATTGCCCGTGGATTTTTGAATTTCGTCTGAAATTCTAAATGTTTCAAAGTTATTAGAGTGTGGCCCCCCCCCCCCCCCCCATCCCCAGTCTGTAGAGTCTGGCACTGCACACCTGGCAAGAACAATGGCTGTATTCAAAACTGGCAATAGGCTGCAATGGGAAATGAAAAAAAGTTGACCCTGCACACCCAAGATCTCGTTGAAAAGAGCGAGAGGTCTATTTCCAGAGGAAATGCTCTGATGAACATTACAGGACGGGTATCACAGATTTCGCTCATTCTCACTAGTCTAAGCAAGTCTAGGCCTTTTGATTTGAAGCCCTTTCTGTTGTACAGCTCTTTCACCCTCCCCAGACAGTGTCACCCTTCAAGTTACATTTACAATCAAATTAATTGTTGAGCAAGTAAAAATTTTACCAGATACTTACCTTCTGTGTTCCTTGTAAGGCAATCCTTGTCAGTTCATGTGGTCGTTGTGCCTTCCCTGTTCCCAGCAATGCAAGATTCAGCTCCTTTGCACAACTACTTTAATGCATATGAGTCTGAAAATGTTGCGGTCTCTAGTCACATTTTATAATATTTCTATTGTTACAAGCTTCAGCAAATACTTTCTCTTTGGTTGTATAATCTCAACAGAGTTACGATTACATTGGACTTTGTTCGCTTGAAAGCCTTGTTTTTATTCTGTTTTGTAATCCGCGGTACTTAGAAAAATAACAAAAAGTAGCAAGAAAAACAAAATTTTTGCTGTACCACTAGTGAGCTAAAAATTTTCAATTTGCTGCCTTGGGAGCATACGTGCCGAACGTCTTCATTGTTGACAGATTAATAGCGAGAACAATAGGAAACGCACGATTTTGCCAACCCTCATAAAACTCAGAAAGTACGCTAGGTTGTAATGAGAATTTTCAAAGAATTTTTTAAGAAACCTATTCTGGAGACGTTGGTACATGCCCGTTCAACCATGGGCGGTAGGAGACGCGTGGATTGCTTTTTGAAAAATATTGTGGTCATAGGTTGGGGTTATTAAGATTAAATTAGCCGCGATGTTTTGGAGCGGCTTCCTGTTATTTTGTAGCCACTTGCGGTTGACCCGGCAGACGCTAATCTGCCCATTGACTCTTCAATGGGCAGATTAGCGTCTGCCGGGTCAACCGCAAGTGGCTACAAAATAACAGGAAGCCGCTCCAAAACATCGCGGCTAATTTAATCTTAATAACCCCAACCTATGACCACAATATTTTTCAAAAAGCAATCCACGCGTCTCCTACCGCCCATGGTTCAACTAGCATTTAAAACATCTCAACATTTCGAGATCTAGCAGCATCCTGAATTTACAGTGAAGATTTTACATATATTTCCCTTTTTGAAGACGATTTATCAAAATCTGGAAAGGAGAGCAATGCAATTGTAGAATATGTAGACTTTTTGTGGCTCAGGTTGGGTTCTTGAGCAGATAGAAATTTATTGTATTAAGTTTCGAAAAAGAAAACACTGTAAATATTGGGGAAAATTGTAAACATTGAAGCCTGAAGAGTCCGCTTGAACGGACGAAACTAGTTGCGAGAATTTATGAATAAAATTATTAATATTTAGTGAGTCTCAAGTGGCTTGTTGATATTTTGTGTTTCATATAAAGACGAACAAAAAGAAAGACGAGCAGGAATATATATATATATATAAATCTCAATTCCCAACTAGTTTCGACCTTGTGGTCATCATCAGGAGAATGAGTAATATTTTCTAATACAACTAGTTTTACAATCTATTTTTACAATACATACAATATATATATATTTGTAACTAACTATTATGTATTGTATTTTTTCTTTCTTTTTAAGCAATTTTATTTTGTTAGATAGTAGGCTTGAATTAGCTCTTATTTCATGGCTACTTATATTGTCTGCCTACTTTAAATAGATTGATAATAATAATAATAATAATAAATCGTGCAGATTCTTCTAACATTGGGTATCTAGCATGACACACAGCTATTATATATTATTTTATTCTATTAAGTTTTTTTAGTGATTATATACCTGGTGTAGACTGATTACATGAGTCTCAGTTTTCCGCATTGAGTTGAATGATAGTTTTGGCTTCAAACTAATTTCACACCTTTATAATTGGCCATCACAGAGTTTCAATTTGATACTAGATCAAATTTTTCTCCGTGATACAAGTTTTTCAAAGGAGCCGACAAATAACGTAACAGCCTGCACACATCAGACGAAGGATTTCTCTCGAAAAAGCCGTTCTCTAAACTTTGATTTTGTTCAACTTTTTTTTAGTTTAGCGCAGAGATTTCTTCGCTCAAGCGAAAATGCGCCTTTACATGCCAAAGAAACTTCCCTTAGCAGAAAGCCCATCTTTTTTAAATAATTCCATGTAAGCTTTGAATGTTTTTTGACGTATTGCATAGCTCCCCCGCATTTCCTTAAGCTAGCACAATTATTTATTTTCCACTGTTTTCGGATACCGCATTCGATATTGTAGAGGTCGTAGAATGATAATGAATAAATAATTGTTTTGAATGTAAATATTATGGATTACCTTTTCCTTTGCTGGTTTAGCGGAGAAGCTCTTCTCCAAAATTAAACTCAAAAATTGACATTTTTCTAAGGAATATTTCAAGAGGGTTTAATGAAATGGATACTTGAGTTGACGCTACTGTGATTGATATTCTTGATCTCACATGGATTTAAACTTCCTCTTCCTTCTTTTGTCTTCCTCGCAGAAAAAATTGAGCAAAACTGAACGCCAGTAGCATTAAATGGCGCAACTGTAAAGATTGGGGATTTAGTGANATATTTGTAACTAACTATTATGTATTGTATTTTTTCTTTCTTTTTAAGCAATTTTATTTTGTTAGATAGTAGGCTTGAATTAGCTCTTATTTCATGGCTACTTATATTGTCTGCCTACTTTAAATAGATTGATAATAATAATAATAATAATAAATCGTGCAGATTCTTCTAACATTGGGTATCTAGCATGACACACAGCTATTATATATTATTTTATTCTATTAAGTTTTTTTAGTGATTATATACCTGGTGTAGACTGATTACATGAGTCTCAGTTTTCCGCATTGAGTTGAATGATAGTTTTGGCTTCAAACTAATTTCACACCTTTATAATTGGCCATCACAGAGTTTCAATTTGATACTAGATCAAATTTTTCTCCGTGATACAAGTTTTTCAAAGGAGCCGACAAATAACGTAACAGCCTGCACACATCAGACGAAGGATTTCTCTCGAAAAAGCCGTTCTCTAAACTTTGATTTTGTTCAACTTTTTTTTAGTTTAGCGCAGAGATTTCTTCGCTCAAGCGAAAATGCGCCTTTACATGCCAAAGAAACTTCCCTTAGCAGAAAGCCCATCTTTTTTAAATAATTCCATGTAAGCTTTGAATGTTTTTTGACGTATTGCATAGCTCCCCCGCATTTCCTTAAGCTAACACAATTATTTATTTTCCACTGTTTTCGGATACCGCATTCGATATTGTAGAGGTCGTAGAATGATATTTAATTTGGGTTTAACGGAATTACTCATCATGGTAATAGGTTTTTAGCGGGCCTTTTACAAAATAGCCTTTCAAACACTGTCATAACAATACCGATCTCCTGGTACCCTGTTTCCTGGGTCTCTTTATGTCTAAAGCAATGTCGTGTTTTCCCGGTAAATTCTAACAAATGTTTCGTCTTATTTTATAGATGAGAGATGCAGATGCTGTCATCATTCTTTGTAATAAGAACTGCCGTGATCCAACAGTTGAAGATACTACAAACATTTTGAGGTACACTCACAATTGCAACTCTTTTCTTCGTCTGTGATATCCAAGATGTCTTGTCTATCCTTGTATTTAAAGGACAAATCCGGGGTTTGTAAAATTAATGTTAGAAAGCAAACTTACTATCTCCTGAAGCAAACTATCAACGTTTTTCCACATTTCGAGTGTTGTAACAGCTGTCAATTTGTTGAACATTTTGTGCCCAGCTTCTGAATAAAGTTCCTGCGGCAAATGTTTATGGGAGACCGGGGCTAGAAGTAACAGGTGCATGTTGCAACAGAGACTATTACTCCGCCGCTAAAAAATTGTGCTCACCAGCTGTTGTGTGAATGAATGTCTAGTTATTACCTTCAATCTAAGCAGTGGTTCTTGTTCCTGCTGTTTGTTACTATTTCATAGCATGATAATCCTAATATTTAGGCCCAAACGTAAATTTTTGAAATTTCTTAAACATTTGTTTTAAACCTTGGTGTCCATTCTTTTCCCATACCCGGTACAGGTTCTGAACTGAATTTTTAATTCCAATTTGCAAAAAAATACAACAGCTCTACCAACGAAAAACTACTTGTATTCGGTAGCCAATGGCCAAACTTAGCCAATGGAGCCAATGGTGGCATTACGAAGAATCAGCTTGTTGCTTGAAGGAGAAAATTACCCTTTTCCAAAAAATTGTTACAACTAGCCCCGATCTCCCCTACAATCTGCCGATTATCTGTTTTCTGCTAAGACGCTGCGAAGGGTTTTGAAACACCCTGTAGATACCTTCACCTACTTTTCATGAAGTTGTTATTTTTTTTCCTTCTAATAGAGTGATATCCGTGAAGAATTACAGTGAGCATATGAGATGCATTGTACAACTGATGAACTACAGAAATAAGGTTAGTCTATCTATGAGTTTTAATTGAAATACACTCTGCGAAGGCTCGATGAAACTTAAGTTGTCAAAAACTGTCCTGATCTGTCACTAGCCACGGAAGTCTTTCAGGCACTCAGTCTTTTATGATAATAACTGGTTTATAAGAAATTAATTCTACGGTGATCAAATCATTAAGGGAAAGTCTCGAACAACTTTTAATAATCACTAAAAGACTTCAGAAAGTGAAATGGAAAACGGTTTGAAAGATAATTTCTATTCATACCATTATTGTTTAGTTCATTTCACCAAAATCACATAATTTTCTTTAATAGAACAATATCCTTTTCCTCTAAAACCTTGTCTGCGTGTGTATAAATGTCATTTGATGGACTGCTTAAAACATAATGATAATATGTTGTCCCAGGACCTATGAAAATTCCATTAAAGCTGTTAGCCGATCTAAATTTCTTAGAAAGACAGAGTAACTTTTCACTCATACCTTATGAAGAGTAGCTCGAAACGTTGTTACTATTCTTAGTCTTCGTACAAGTCGTATTTTTATTGAAATTACTGTTTAAGCTTTGAGCTTCTAAGTTCAACAAAGTTGATATTTATTGTTCCTTCTTTAGTTGATGTTATCTGAAGATTTACAAAATATGTTTACTATCCTAGAAATTTAATGGACTTCCCATTAAATTAATCAGAAGTATTAAGAATCTTGAACTTCTTATGTCAAACGGCTCAGCTACTGTTTACTGTGAAATAAGGCTGCGGTTTCTCTTAGGTCATCTATTTTGATGACGGATTTGAAATATCTCTGTAAATTACACATCTATACATTCTGTTGTTATGAAACACTCCTATTTGAATTAAAAGATTCTGCCTATACTTCATGTTGTCGTTTTGTTAGCTGAGGAGCTCTGAGGAGATCATTACACGAGCTTAGTAATATGGGTAATATTGAGCTGTTATGCAAAACATACCACATATTGTTAGTGCTAAATCCAGACCATCCTTGCAGATCCACCTTGATATTTAAACAAGCAAACCAATAATTCGCAAGGCAATGATTGTTTCTCTCTCTGAACACTGTTCATAAAGTTTTTGGAGCTGCTATTCGTCACCTCTGGTAGCTGGAACTATTGTACTAGATACAAGCTGTACAGTCTAGATGCAATAGACCTTTTACTTGCTAGAAAAAAGGCTTGGATCGAGCGTCCAAATCTTGTAAAATTTGAGAAGGAAAACAAAAGCATGGTCCCCATTCTAAGTAGAAACACTGCTAGCTGTGGCATGAAGTTGCTTCGGATCTCAGAACACTTTTGAGAGAGTTAATCATAGATAATTTGGCTCAATAAAAAGGCAGCGATAGAAAGAGCTAAATTTGCTAATTTCGAAACCAATCACAAGATCAGCTATATCTGGGAAAATAATTTGGTCTTTGATCTACTTGCCAAAAAAAGAAATTTAAAGATCGGCCATGTCGTCAATTGCTGGTGATTTTTCAAACAAGGTACTTTTTGGGACATCCGTTCTTGAATTTAAAAAAGAATTATTCGGTAATATACCTGCATTAGTTTAAAAATAAAAGCATTGAATTTTAGCAGTTCTAATCAAACCATGATCAGTTGAAATATCCAAGTTCCTCAGACGTTTCCTACGATAGCCTACGATTCTATCAACACTTTAACTGGAAATATAAACTGTTTAGTTTATGTTGCCTTTAATTAGTTCATATAGACTATATCTTTGTTCCGAAATGATAAATATTGTTCTTTTCATGCTTGATGAAAGCTGGATCATAACAATGGAGTAATTGAAATTTGCTTATTGTCTGTTTGTTTCTTGAGACCAGGCTTTTTAATGTTTTTCTTGTCAATATAGGCACATTTGCTGAACTGTCCACAATGGAATCCAAAAATTGGAGATGATATTGTTTGTATTGATGAAGTATGTATAATTATTTCCCTTCATAGACACTAGGGTTTTTTTATTTTCTATACACAATCTAAAAATTTACAATTTAAGAAACATATTTACGAAAAACGATACCATAGGTAGCATGATGTACCCAGTGACCTTTACAATTAACAAAATACAAAGATACTAAAGGCTATACCAAAGTTTCTGTTGGTTTCTGTTAAGGGAGAACGATTTAGGTCGAAAAATATAGATGCCATCTGCTCGAGTAAAATTTGACACTAGGGTTATACTTTTTAGAATAATGATCATTATTCTAAAACAGTAAAAAAAGATTGACACCCGGGAGCGTAGAAAGCTGACACTGAAAGTTGTTACTATTTGACAAAAATCAAAAATAGAAAACAGATTTTACACCTTTATTGTCCTACCTATTCTATAGTTGAAGGAGACTCGTGTTAAAGCTGTTTTAGTAAACAATCAAATAAAATGCTCTATAAAGCACATACATACTATGGACATATTAAGTCAGTGGCAATTGGTTGCGCCAACTTTTAATGCCAGTTTGTTCTCATACTAAGCAAGCGATATCAATCTTATGCACCTGTATCATCTTGGCATTAGTTATGTTAACGACTTCATAAATTAGCATTTGCATTTTTTCAATTTTAGCTGAAACTTGGTTTCATGGCCCAGAGTTGTCATGCTGCAGGATTCTCTACGTTACTTGCCAACCTGTTTGCAATGCGAGGAGATACAGTAAGTGCCATGATAATAATCCATCCATTTTTCATCAGTAGTGCAGTTTCTTTGGTACCTTAGTGGAAGTTCTTTTATTTTGCCGTCATTTCACCATTGTCTTATATGCAGAAAGTAGGTCAATTTTTTTATGAATTGCATTGAGAGATCTCAATTTATTGCAATGATAAAGAAAGCGTAGATTTGTCATTTTTCCTCGACATTTTGAATACAGGAAGCAATATGGCCATTTTTGCCTCGTCTGTTAGACTATCCTGCAATTTAGGCCCCGTTTACACGGTACCGTTTTCATTTCGTATCGGATTGGTTTCATATCGGAATGACCTCCTGTTTACGTGAGAACGCAATCCGATATGCTTGCTAGTGCTTGTGCGTTTCCAACTGAAAACGCTCTGAAAGTGGCATGAAACCAATCCGATATCGTGTAAACGGTCGAATCCGGTAACGACTCAATGCGGAATCTCATTATCAATTCTACGAGCCTCCCATTCCCATTCATTCCCACTCAAATTCCCATTCATCTAGCGCACTGCGCAGTGGATGTAAAATACCGTGAATCCACCGCAGTGCACAGCGAAGTGTTTGCCGTGTAAACAGAACCCCGATCCGATATGAAATGAAAACGGTATTATGTAAACAGAAACATTTTCATACCGGATTGCCATCTCCAATCCGATAAGAAATGAAAATGGTATCTTGTAAACGGGCCCTTAGCGATCACATTGAAAAACTTGCTTATGCATGCCATGCGGTCTTAGACTTGTAACATGTCTCACGAGTACTGTACTNACCCCGATCCGATATGAAATGAAAACGGTATTATGTAAACAGAAACATTTTCATACCGGATTGCCATCTCCAATCCGATAAGAAATGAAAATGGTATCTTGTAAACGGGCCCTTAGCGATCACATTGAAAAACTTGCTTATGCATGCCATGCGGTCTTAGACTTGTAACATGTCTCACGAGTACTGTACTCACTCTTATTCTTTCATAAATTCTTACTTACCAACTAATTCGTTTTCTTTTTATAGATTTCAGAGGAAATTCACGAAAGTGAGCAATGGAAAGTTGCATACATGAAAGGATCAGCTAATGAAATGTACACAGCGACACTTTCAGATTCATTCAACAATCTCAACTTTGCACAGGCAGCAGAGTAAGTGTCTATGCCTTAATTACTGTGGCATTATTGATATTTTTCCATGTTTGCTAAACATTGTGAAATCAACTGCCCACAAAGTTGCTGGCTGCAAATTTTTATGAAACAGTACCAGCACAAAACTAAGGAGTAGTGCTGTGAGAATTATTCAAAACACAAGGAACGAGAGAACAGGAAAAGGTTGATAGGAGATGACAGGAACGAACTTTATTACGTTAAGTTAAATTGTACACGGCAGATTTGCCAAGTTATTCCTAGTATTAGATCTCAGCATAAATCGGTGTCAACCAATGAAAACTTTTGCTTTCTGATTTTTTTCTTGATAGCACATTTCCTATTATTAACTTTCTAGAATCTGCTTCGAGAAACTACATCTGATGCTTATTGCTATTGAGATCAAACCTGGTGAAGCGAACAGATTGTAAGTAGAACCAAATCATTTGATGAATTTTTTGGACAAATGAATCGTCATAAAATTTTACTACCCTTTAACTTTTGTATTGTCATAAAATTTGAATTTTTCTAAAATTAATTATGAAGAGAACACACAATTCTTTGAAAATCTATCTTCGATTTTTCCATGCTTTTGTAAAGAAATGGCTTCCGAAATACTTTTAAAACACTATGTAAATGTTTCCCGAAAATATAAAAAGACAACGACTTTGAAAAAGTTCCCTTTAGCCAGACAGACCTAAAAATAGAACTATTTCTCTTGAGTGAAACATAAACTTTTAAATATTTGGTATTGCTAGTCTGGTTCAGAAAAGTTTCATGAAAACTTCCTACACATTAACAGAAAAGTGTTCCAAAGCTTTTCGTCCAAATAGGTTTTGTGGCAAATCTTTCGTTCGATGAGCAAATAGAATATTGATTGCAGGGGTAGGCCCAATTGCACTATCGAGTTAATTAATGTTGGGGCTGTTAGCGAAATGGTTGATCAGTTGCCCATCCAACATGGATTGATTTTTTCATTATAGGGAAGCAATTTGGTGTTATACATATTGCAAATAGCTAAAAAGCAGAATCTGACACATTACAAGCTAATTGTCAACCAAAATTAACCACACAGTTCATATTTTGGCCTTAACTATGAAAAATATTCCGTGTCAGATGGACAACTGATCGAATATTTCGAATACAGCCTCTGTTCTCCTAACATTTTCCAATGCTAATGACGCATGTCCTTTCTCTAATATCTAGCTTTGTCATGAATCCATCTGATAAGAAATTGAAAGTTCAAACAGGAACAAGAGGTTTCTTCTTTGCTCAAGATGCAGAAGAGGTGCAAAGGTAAGTAAATGTGATGATGCGGTGATGGGATGATTCTCTGTACCGTGTGAGTCCAAAAATATGTATCCATTGTTTGAAAAATGGTTGTACAAAAGCTATAAACCTAAATTGAAAAAATTACAACTCCGTTGCTTATTGCAGGTGTAACTTAATTTTGAGAATTTATTCATAATTTGCAATGCACTATCTTAATCTCGCACGAAGAATCTTTTTCATTTTCATTTCATTTTCATCAAAATTCAAGCTATTAAATTAATAAACAACATATCTACGGTGGTTGAAAACATCAACACAATTTAACATACGAACTTTAATACTTTACTTCCGATCTAATAACAAATTTTTGTTTTTTATATAATCCAATAAAATGCTACAATACATATTATGACCTACACTATTTACAATAATTACTCTACAATACTACTAGGACGAATACCCCCGGGGAGCAAAGGGCTGTGTCTACCCCGAGGCAATTACATAGAGATAAAAAAGACTACTGAGGTCGTAACAAATTAGTAGCTTAGGAGACCTAGAAATAACTCTAATGAGCTTTCAAGCCAGGTGCCCATTGCCTCTATCAAGCTAAACAGTCAAGTTATTCAAGAATCCTAGAAAACTTGCTTCCATGGGCTTTGGCTAAAACCATAAGCGAGTGGCTCAATTTAATCCACCATTGAAATGGTAAAATAATGCTTTGCTTAGCTCAGGCATTGCTTTCTAGTGATACGGAAACTGTTGAATTGTAATTATGCTCTCCCATCAATGGTAGACATCAAAAAGTCCAAATCTAGATGATAGTAAACAACCCATTTTTGGCTGTTCTTGGGTATATCGAGATATCCGACTTTTAACTAATTCCCGATTTCAGAAGGAAATAATTCACCTAAAATTATTAGAAAAATCTCGAAAATTAAGTTGAACTTCAGTAAGATGATGGATTTTAAATTTTATAAATTGGCATGTCTTTTCATGTATGATTTTTCAAACAGTGGATATCTTTTTTTTTACTCCCTGGTACATTTATGTCTTATTGTATCTCCTATTCTTCAACTCCNATACGGAAACTGTTGAATTGTAATTATGCTCTCCCATCAATGGTAGACATCAAAAAGTCCAAATCTAGATGATAGTAAACAACCCATTTTTGGCTGTTCTTGGGTATATCGAGATATCCGACTTTTAACTAATTCCCGATTTCAGAAGGAAATAATTCACCTAAAATTATTAGAAAAATCTCGAAAATTAAGTTGAACTTCAGTAAGATGATGGATTTTAAATTTTATAAATTGGCATGTCTTTTCATGTATGATTTTTCAAACAGTGGATATCTTTTTTTTTACTCCCTGGTACATTTATGTCTTATTGTATCTCCTATTCTTCAACTCCCGTTTTCATCTACTGTTCGTGTTTCGTGGTAAATCGAACAGAGGTTGCAGTATGTAAAAAGAGTCCAATATCTTATTATGCTATGTCAGATTTTTTAAAGAATTTTAAAGAAAGAAACGTTAAATTTGTTGCAAAATCTATGTTTTCAATTTTCAACTTTTTGCAAAAAACAATTTTCGACAACTTTGACTACTTTTTTAGATCACCAAGAAGAAATTTGCAGATAAGGTTTCGCTTTTCAAACAGGTGGTATTTCTCTCATAAACAGCAGATTTTCAAACACAAACGAATAAGATTTATTACTAATTTTTCTCGACTTTCCTTTCAGAGTCTCGATATACTGTAGCCTGTGTCACAAGGACCTCAGAGACGTTAACAAAATGAAGAAATGCCGATGTGGCTGTGGTAAGCTTATAATAATCCTAACAATTCAAATATTCGCTCAACTTGAAACTTTGAAAAAAACTGTAGAGAAATTTTGTCGTCAGCTTAGACATTTCTGCTCAGTAATGAGCCGCTGAATTCTGTCAGCCATTTTTTCAAATGCGTGGTCTAACTATCCGACGTCTTCACAGCACACAAGTTCAATGGTCAAATAAAAGTCAAATAACAGTCAATCAAAATACAACTTTTACAGTGAATCAAGCAGCATACAAGTGGCTCGAGCCACTCTCTTTTGATGCCTGTCAAAGGTTAACCAATCAAATCTTGCGAGATCTCGAGTTCAACTCATGGCACGTGTCTGGCTTTTGTTAAGAGTACTCTATTTTGAAAACACCTCATATGTGATGTTGTCCATAGCTACCTTTTTCAGGTTGATATTTAAAGTTGTATTGTCCTAATACTCGAAACATTCCTACCCTTCCGTTACTTTTCTTGTCACTTTCGCCTACCTCATTTGTTATTCATATTCATGTTCTAGGTAAAGGGGTTAATGGCTTTATGGGTGTTTTCAAGAAGAAAGGACACGATGCCAAAGTCGATTTAAATCCTATTGCTCTGCTTGATCCCCCTGGTTCCTCAAAATCGTAAGTTTGCTATTTAGCCATCAGAAATCAATATTTGATTAAGATATTGTTCTTTTCTCTAATATGATGCTATTTTACAAGAAGACACAATCCAAGAATACGCGGATCGTAAGTTTGCTAGTTCGCTGTTTGCTCAGTAGTAATCAGTAGTTAGTTCAAAGACCGTTCTATTTTCATATTTTTAGAAGCACCCCTATAGCTGTGCGAGAAAATGCGACCCCAGCGCTGGAAAAAAACCCCTGATTCCGCGAATCTGTGTAATTGTTCAAAAATTTTCCTTCCTATTTCGCTGGTGTTGGTGTGCCAGTAAATTGTCTCCTTTCTTTTCTCATCTGATTCTAATCCACAAACACTCCTTTGCACTGCTTCTGTTACAAACTCCTTTCCTCCCTTTTTTACCTCTCCTCCCCTCCATTCTTTCTCTCGTTATCCTCCGAATACCAAATTTTTATTTCCGTCTTTAAAATACTCTCTAATATGCAAGCTTGGACATAAGGAATAGTGCAAAGAGAATATTTTGTTTAGGAACAGAACATAATATGATACTGATACATGTGAACACAACCTTACTCGAAAAACATACGAATCTAACTGCTGCTTGATATCTATATTGTGGTTATAATCCTATCTACTAGGGTCCCGATATTGGACACTCTAAAATCGAACTTTCCGGCAAGAATTCTTTGTAACTTTGCGCATGTTTTACTGCACTGTGCGACCCTGTGCGGGTATGAGGGTATGAGGTAGGACACAGTGCTTAATAATTATCTTTGATGTGCATTCTCTTTCCTCTTAGTACAAGAGACCTCACTGATGATGTATTTCCAAACGGAGAGAAGCCAAGATTTGATACAACTGGGACTTTCTTTTGGTGTGAACCAAGGGGCTTTCAAGCTGTTAAAATGGTAACTATGATATTCTAATTGAAAACTTGAGCGCAAAGCATTTTTAAAGTGAATGACCTGATATAAAAGATGAGATCTCATAAATCTATGAATGATCTCGATGCGTGCACTAACCAAGCAACGCCAGAGAAACAATGGCGTGTTTCCGTTTCTCTTTGCCCTATTTATAGACCACACAATATAACTCAGGTCATTCACTTTAAATCAATTGTTCCGACGTTATAAATTTTAGGACAATCCCATTCCGAAACAATTTCTGCTGTAAATTAAAGTGTGCCCAAAATTTCGCATGCCGAAGTTTTTTGTTTCCTTCAAATTTGTATTGTGTCCTGAAACAATTACGAAAAGTCAGAAGCAAGAAATGCATGACATAGTTAAAGTGCTCCGTCTCCAAATTTCGATCGGAAGAATGATTTTGCAGTTTTTTGATAGGCAATATCACACAAACTTTCATATTTTTTTCAAAATTGAAAACATGATTTTGAATTTTCACAGAGGAACAAACCAAACGTTCATATTTTTTACGTTTGCTCGGATATAAGTGGATTTATAAGGGTCATTTTTTGGTGGCTTGGGTGAAGCCACCAAACAAACTGCAAAAAACAATGGGCACATGCCTAAAACAATGGTGTTTACAGATTTGTTTACAGTTTGGCGACGGAGCCCCTTTAAGGGGAGCTTAAGTAAAGTGGCAATTTTGTTTATCATGAAAAAAATTGGCTTGCGTCATTGAAATCTCTGTTGTCATCGAAATCGTAGTTTTTCTGATACGTTTCTCCTGATTTTTAAATCGGCTACTCCTGGCTTAATCTAATACGTTTCTCCTGGCTTATAATACATTTTTTATTTCAGAACCGAGCTGAAGCAGCAGGAAAACAATTCAGAAATCATGTTGCTATTTTGATATTAAATTCAAGATATTCGCCACCTATCGGCTTACGTGGACTGGTAAGTTTTCCTCTTTCATTGCTAACTGACAAGTTTAATGGAATAATGTGTTCTTAGATAACGTTTTGGCAGTAAGCTCTTTTACCGAGAAAAGGATTAAACAGTGTGTCGGTTTTAAGAATCCAAGCTCTGAAAGCATTGATTCTATTCTACTATTTTATTCTGAATATTTTATACTTATTATTTCTGTCGATAGAATAAGAGGCCATTTGGCTATTTAGAATAAGAGATTCGCATTTCATCCGAAAGCTTCAACTAACCTTTCCCTCTTGTGACAATTCGAAACGATGCGAAATTTTTTACAAAATTTTGAACAATGTTGCATGCCTCAGACCGTTGCAGAGCATGGTAAAAGGCTACAATTTGCTAATTTTTTGCAAAATTTTGAACAATGTCGCATGCCTCGGACCGTTGCAGAGCATGCTAAAAGGCTACAACTTGAAAACCACTTTCCAAGAATTTCTCGAGAATAGCCGAATACTCATCACTTTAATTCATGATAAGTATTTTTCTATCGTAGGTATTACCTCTGAGAGCCAGCAACTTTCATGCTAACGAATTGAAAAAGATTGTGATACTTGGCGAGGGAGACTATTTGATGCGAGAGGTATTCATTAAGTGTTTTATTCATGATACAATTCTTATGTTTAACGTACGATTTGCAGCTTTTATGTAAAAAAACTTTGAATTGTATGGTTTTGAATCGGGTCCAATGGGAGGGTGGAGCAAGGGCACAGCTTCGTAGCAACACGTCACCAACTTCGTAAATTTTAAAGGCAGATTTGAATGATTACTTTACTACCGGTATATTTTGGAGATAGGACCCGTTGGGCATGAGCTGCCATGGGGCTCTTCGTCGCTCTCGTCGGGCCTGTTTTGAAATATAAACCAATGCGAAACAATTTCCATGTGTATGGAATCTACAAGTCCCTATACAAATTCCCCTGCCTCAGAGTTAGGAAACTTTGGAAATAAATGAGTCAAATGCCTTTTATCTTATACTTTTTTATGAAAAGTTGACTGTTATTTTACGTCATGATGTCGCTTATGTATTATATCACCTTTGTTCTAGTGGGAAGACATCTGCTACTTTCCAAACATTGATTTGGTTCCTGTAAGTGCTTTTTTAATCATACTATACAAGCTTATATTCTTGTAACCAAACGGTGCTATTGTGGAAGCTGTTTCACAATATAGCAGGCCAAAGAATTAATGGTCCAAAAAAATTTAATCTAGGTTTTGAAAAGAAAAATGAGTTTGCTTGGTGCCCAATTAGTTCATCGGATTATGCTATATTAATGCAGAAGTCAGTGACGGACTGGCTCAGAATTTTTCACCGGCCATGGAGGACTTGAGGGGCCCTAGTGGGTGTGTCCTGAAAAATGAGGGTGTGGTCAAGAGAAAATTTCGTTGCAATCAGCGGCATGGCTAGTGCAAATTAAGTGGAGGTACTAAAATGACGGGTTCTGGGGGCGAAGACCCAGGAAATTTTCGAGGACACTCCTTTTACTTTGGCTTAGAACACTTCTACAAATCCCTTGTTTGCCAATGCTAAAATAGAATTTTGACTATTTTGTAACAGGTCTTTTATAAATTAGCATTCCACATCATTGTCTTCATTAAAAGAATATACTGCTACATTTTCCCAACTTTGAACCAAGGCTCGTGCTGCAGATTATAACTAATCGACTTTTAAATCCCCATATCATCACGAAAAGTTTTCTCTTTGTCCATTCAGGTCGAGTCTTTTGAAAAATTAATCGATGTTTTGTTATCGTTTTCATTCTTTTCGAGACCGAAAATTTTAAGAAACTCGATTACAGCTCAAGAAAAAGAAAATTAAACATTTTACAAAAATCCTTGAATCTAAATCTTCAAAATCAGTCTAGTGAACGATTTATCGTGGTCTGTCAAAAGTGGAAAGGTTTTTTTTTGGCGCACGCGGCATACTGGGTGTCCTAAATAAAAGGTAACAGGTTTGATCAGGGCTAGCGATGCCAATTTAGCGCCTATCGATTGGCGATAAGTTTTAAACAAATCCTGAAAAGTTAACTTGAACATAGGTGCCATGTTTATTAATATTGGTGCTTCCAAAGTTGAAATATTATTCTTTAAAGTTCAAATTTGACTCCACCTCCAAACCAGAGCCTGGGCGTGTATAGTGAGATGTCCATTATTCGAAAGGGGACATCAAAGAGAAAAATTTGTCATTTTTGCAAAAGGGGCCCTTTTCTGCGACAAGGGGGCCCTTTTTGCCATATATTGAGGGGGGCCCACCGTCCACAGGCCGGTGGACCGGTGGGCCAGTCCGCCACTGGCAGAAGTTCAAAGAATAAATACGCCTAATTAGCGAAATGAACATTGAAATGTTACTTAGTAAATAGATGAATGCAACCTTTTTGCAATTATATCGTAGCATGACTAATTTAGAATGATGAACATTTTTGACTAATGAATCACACGGTTCCAGCGAGCAATTCACACTTCCAAAAGTCCAAATTTTCTTTCCTAGCAAAATTGTTTTTCTTCATTCAGCACAATAGCTTTTATACTATACGGCTACAAAACTATAATATAATATAATATAAGATAACATAACATAAGACAACACAACACAACACAACACAACACAACACAACACAACACAACACAACACAACACAACACAACACAACACAACA
>REGM01000248.1:124225-137381 GCA_004194415.1 Aurelia aurita | reverse complement strand
ACCCAACATGGAAAACCTTCATAGGTCAGAACTTTTAGAACTTTATTTTCCAAACTGAAAAAACAGATATTGTGCAGTGCAATAGAAGATTAGCCGACTGACTATGGTTTCTCAAAACCATAGTTTGACTAATTCCTTGCAAAATCTTCATCTGACTAAAATTTATTTTAAGTTTTGGCGACTATCTTGCCATATTAAAACGCTAGCAGGCTCTCGTCATCTTAAAGGTAATGTGTCCATACAAGTAGGCCTCCCAGAGCAAGGCATGTGATCAATTAACATTTCTTTTCAATCACGCATTACAGCAATTTTCTCTATTCATGTGATCAGTTTGAATAGCAACCAATCATTTGCCGAGAATTTGATGGATGTTGACAGGTTGGGTATACGCTGGCCTTATATATCGACACATTACCTTTAAGTTTCTTCTTTTCTTGTGAACTGTTGATCTGAATGTTGTTACTTTGCTCAATTCGGCAAGGATAACTACAGAGATAAAATGGAAATAATGACACACCTCTTGAATTTTCAGTAACATACGCCTTGATCTTCCGTTGAGCATTTCTTCACTTTTTCTTTTCTCTTGCACGAAATGACATGGTTGTTTCTTTATTCGTAGGAATGTGGATTATTTGGCGATTTGTTCCTTTACGCACTTCGTACTTACAACATGATATGTCTTGGACTGTACCGATTCAGAGACAACTCTCGACACACTGCAGGGGTACCAAGCACGAAAAGATACGTCATAACATTCCCAGAGTTCAATTTTGTTTTGGCTCCAACGGACTTAGTCTTTGTATTGATGCAATTTGACCAATCATCAAAACAGAAGAAAAAGAAAGCTATTATCATCAACTCTAAAGGCTCTACGGCAACCGGAATAACAATGCGATCCGGACCGACCGGAGCTTCCACGTTCTTTTAAGCGTTTTGCAATGACAACACTGCCTCCACACTGGTTTAACTGGTTGTTGGAGGTTTTCTCATCTGGTTTTGTCGGTTGCTAGTTTAACCGATTTGAAAAGTTGCACTGATATAACTGGTTTTTGTTGATCGCTGGTTTATCCGGTTTAATGAATTACACAGAGCTAACCTGTTTTATTGGTCTTGGGTTAACCGGTTTCGAAAATTACACTGATCTAACTGGTTTTTGTGGATCGCTGGCTTATCCGGTTTCAAAAGTTACACTGACATAACTGATTTTATCTATCGCTTGTTTGTCCGGTTATAAAAGTGGCACTGATCTAACTGGTTTTAATGGATTTATGTTTAACCGGTTTCCAAGTTGTAAGGGTCTGAATGGATTCATTGGTTGTTATGGCTCACTTGGTGTCAAACTCAAAAGTTGCACNTTTATCCGGTTTAATGAATTACACAGAGCTAACCTGTTTTATTGGTCTTGGGTTAACCGGTTTCGAAAATTACACTGATCTAACTGGTTTTTGTTGATCGCTGTTTTATCCGGTTTAATGAATTACACAGAGCTAACCTGTTTTATTGGTCTTGGGTTAACCGGTTTCGAAAGTTACACTGATCTAACTGGTTTTTGTTGATCGCTGGTTTATCCGGTTTAATGAATTACACAGAGCTAACCTGTTTTATTGGTCTTGGGTTAACCGGTTTCGAAAATTACACTGATCTAACTGGTTTTTGTGGATCGCTGGCTTATCCGGTTTCAAAAGTTACACTGACATAACTGATGTTATCTATCGTTTGTTTGTCCGGTTACAAAAGTGGCACTGATCTAACTGTAATGGATGTATGTTTAACCGGTTTCCAAATTGTAAGGTTCTGAATGGTTTCATGGTTGCTATGGCTCACTTTGTGTCAAAAGCTGCACTGGTATAACTGGTTTATTGGCTCCAAGTCTTACCTTATTGATCTAACTTGTTTTACCGGTTTTCGATATTTGTGGCAATCTTACTGTGTAACTATATAGTTAAATATATAGTCTTATAGTTATATATAGAGTGTCACAACAAAACTGGCTTTAAGATGTGCAGTTAACATACTCAGAAGTTCCTGGCGCAACATGCAGAGTATAGCCACTCCTGCCGAGGCACTCTCCCACGAGCAATGACACTGCATTGTATAGTGTTTTTGGAGGTTGTTTTACTGTTATAGCGAGCAATGAGTCACTTTATGTAATGCTTAGCAACTGCATGAGTACTAAGTTGTTTTATTTATAATACGAGTGGGTCAGAAAAATGTATCAACTGTTTGAAAAATCGTACCACAAAAACTATTAACTGATTTGAAAAATTACAACTCTGTGGTCTGGCTGAAAGTTTAACTTACTTTTGAGATATTATTCGTAATTTACAATGCACAATTTTATTCTCAAACCGAGAATCCCCGAAAACCAGCTTCCATGGGCTTTGGCTAAAAACTATCAGTCCATGGCTCAATTATATCTACTTTTCAACCATTAAAATGGTAAAATAGTTTTTAAGCTGAGTCATTTCTTTTTAATGATACGGAAACTGCTGAAATGTAATCGTGCTCTCTCATCAATGCTGAGCATCAAAATTTCAAAATTTACATTATAGCGAACAGCCCATTTTTGGCTGTTTTTTGGCAAATTGAGAAATAGGACTTTCGGCTAAATCCTGATTTTAGAAGAAAATAATGCACCTAAAATTGATAGAAAAATCTCCAATGTTAATTTGAAGCCTCAGTAAGATGATGGAATAAAAATTGTGCAAATTGGATGCATATATTTCCCTGCACAATCTTTCAAACAGTGGATACGTTTTTCTGACTCAACCGGTATTTTATGTTTGGCCGATATAAAGAGTACCATTTCTCAAAGATATGCGAGTTGAATGATAATTTTAGCATTTTTCTAATTTACACTGTAAATATTTGACGTGTAGTTGGCTATTTCTTCTTCAGTTCTTGTAGCGAAACTTCGTGAATTGATCGGTAAAGAAAGGATTCTTTAAGAAAGATTTCAGAAGGTAGGCTCCCTGACAATTTGTTAATTTTTGAGTCCCAAGTCAAGTTTTAGCCTCGCTTTACATCTTCGAATTTAGCAAGTACAGTAGAAACCCGCATAAAAGAACCTAGGTTTTCTTCTGGCAGCCTTGATGAGGTTCTTGATTAACTGATGCTATAATCAAATCCAGCCTGTCAGGTTCTTAAAAAGATGCTTATAGTTGTTACAGTCTGCATCTGTTTTATAGATGCCAGTGCATTCCTTCTATGACTTGAATAGCTTTTTCAATGCATTATTTTTGATAAAGTTTGTGTTATTATTAAAGATTTTGCAGTTTTCAAGTAAAGTACCATCTTCTAAGCTGTTATATCAGAACCTTCGAAAATCTCAGCCTCTTGGGGTTCTTGTTTAAAATGTTCTAATCGTTGAATTTCAGCCTCGAGGTTTTTTAATAAAACTAGATTCTTTTGTGCGGGTTTCTACTGTATTATTCTGTCTTTGAGGTAATTTGCTGCCTGGGGATATTGTTTCGTGGAATTTTGCAATTTATGCAAGACGTCTTGAGAAAAAGTTGCAAAAATAATAGATAATGCATTGTTGACTATTCTCCATATATGCAAGTTGATTTGGACAAACAGAAAGCATCTTTTTTTTATTTATTTCTGGTTAAAGGGCATTCCGCGTCAAAATGGTACAATTTTCACAATCCTCGAAGACTTTCACAAGTATTTCAGCAAATACTTCGAATTTCGAGTCCGTATTTTGTATTTCGAAGACTTAAGTCATGCATGCAAGTCGATTTGGACAACATAGAAAGCGTTGCTATTTAACATTTCTGGTTAGAGGGCATGCCCATATTTGGGGCTGTTTGCGAAATGATTGATCAGTGGTCTGTCCGACACAGAATGATTTCTTAAATTATAGGGAAACATTTAAGTCCCATATATTACAAATAGCCGAAAACCGAAGACCGAACTGCCCAACAAGAAAAACTACCCAGTTGATATTTTGGCCTTAATTAACAAAAACAATTCCGTGTCGGATGGGCAAAGTATCAACCATTTCGCAAACAGCCTTATTTCCGCATCCAAACAGTACAATTTTCACACCCCTCGAAGATTCTCCGTATTTCAGACCTATCAGAAGAAACTTTTGATGCACTTGTCTTGTATGTATTTATGGTTTTGTTTATATGTAAACACAAGGTGAATTAATGTTAATAAATTGTGTCTTTAATTAGTTATTTATAACTGTAAGTATTATGATGCAGGATTGCATTTCATCATTTAGAGCACTACACAATAACCGCCTTGTCATTTCTGTGCCTATGTCTTTAGATGTTATGATGCTTCCTTGAAGGAGATTTATTGAATTAGCTAGATCTTTGGATGCTAAGATTTTATTCAGAAAAGTATTTCAGAGAAACTGCCTGCAGTCGTTGCACAGTTTTCAATGGTAGTTGCAATGCAGTTTCAGGATCAAGCTGAAAGGAAAATAGGCAGATATTCAGATATTCAAGCACTGGTAACAGCAAGAAACGTCTGATCATTAGGGACAGTGCAAAATTTATTTTATAACATGGCCAGTGCAAAACACGACGGGGCAACTACTTTTTTTAGCCCACGCAGAAAGGGGTTACCACTTTTTATCACGCCAATATGTACGGGCAGCAACTTTTTTATGACTTATTTTCTAATTCGTCTCACTCAATAGAAAAAACTTTATTTTCTTATAAACACTACTCTATCACTAACGCTAAGATATAACCAACAATTGATATCTTATAGTGCAGTATGGTCAGTCTAGCGATTCTGAGCCAGATGTCGAGCTCCCAAAACAAGATCACTCATCAAATATCATCAGATAACAAGGTTCCGAAGGAGGGGAGGACGGGGTGGGGTTGTAAGTCTTACTTACAGAACCACTATCGACTTGTGATAATTTTAACTTCCTTCTTTGCTTATATAGCTTGTATTCCCTTGGGCCTCATTCTATGCAGTACTGCAGTTTACTTATCTCAGGGGAACCTAACCGCTTGTATATCTCATGGGATAAGTAAATTCATTTAAAAATGAAATTTGAAAAATAATATTGTTCATTTTGCTGAAAAAATGTAAATACCATACAACATGAGAAGTTCTTAAAGAGATGTGTTTAAAATGAAGTCCAATTTCCAAAGTGTCCATCCTTTCCAAATTCAAGAACAGTTCATCAGAATCTCTCGTTAGCATGGGCGGCGCCACGAGGTGGACTGGGGTGGACATGTCCACCCCACTTTTTTTCAGGATCGATTTTCTAATTCGTCTAAATTCGATGAAAAAAGTTGGGGGGGGGGGTCGTTTTTCCTTCTCAGAGATCGGTACTCGTTTCCCGCTTTCTCGCTTTTTCCTTTCTCGCTTGTAGTTTGAAGTAAATTATGGCTTGCAAATAAAATCTAACATGTGAAATCAATGACGAAATTCAAAGAACACAAATTTGCATTCTATCTAGCAAAAGGGCGTTTTCCGACGTTCTAGAGGGCGTGGTCCTAAAAAAAAATTTCTGGGGGCAAGCCCCCAGACCCCCATTTTTCGCTCGCTCCGCTCGCGTGCCCACCCCACTTTTTGGCGGCTGGCGCCGCCCCTGCTCGTTAGCAAAAACTTGTAGCATAAGAACACGTTATGTTTGTTGGATATCAACCAGAATAAATTTTGTCACATTCATTAGCTTATTCATCTGTAATATAAGAACTAATACATAGAAACGGTGCATATACATGTTTTGAAGAAAGGGTGACAGGGCGGTAAGTTTTTTTGAGAAAAATTTCTACAGGGTGAGCAGATATTTTGCTCAACTTTTTTCTTCTCCACCGGCCATGTAGTAAAATATATTTTGCGTCGTCCCTAATTATATAGAAAGCGAATTTGAAGGTTCTTTGTTTTTGCTTTGTAATGAGGCCCCCCTCCATAGTACCCCTGGATAACGGATTCACGAGTCAATTTTTCGTTTTTGACGCCATCACGGACTCTAAAACAGTACGATCACGTTGCAAAAACTTAAGAATGCTGTAGTCTCGTTTGTCTTTTTTTTTTAATAACTGGCAAATACACTTCTTAGCTTTAGAATCAAATCATTGCTAAGAACTTGTGATTTTCGGTTTGTGATTAACTTGAAAATACGCAAGAAAATAAGAAAAGTTTATATTACCGTTCAAGATGCATCAATCAATGACGTGCTTTAAAAGTCCATTTCACGAAATAACGACCAAATTTTCAACAAATCACGCTGCACGAAGCAGGGGTGGCGCTAGGGGAGGGCTAAGGGGCTACATCCCCCCGTCGGAAGCATCAACCCCCCCGTCGGAGGAAATTTTAGGTTATTGTCGGAGGAAATTTGGCAAAATGACGTACGAAAACAGCACTTTTTGCCATTTTAGCCCCCCTGTCGGAAGCTCCATCCCCTCGGTCGGAAGATTCCTGGCGCCACCCCTGGCACGAAGGAGTCTCTGATCACGAATTCACGAGCCAATAATATCAAAATCACGAAATCACGCGCGTAAATTAGCCAAGTAACGCTTCACGTACAAATATGGGGGGGGCCTCATATAAAATTGATTTGATAAAGAAAGAAACTCAAATTTTCAACAAGAAAAATGTTTGATGACTCTTTCCCGGAAAAGGGAGGTTTGATGCAGATACGAGGCTGAATGGAACCGTTGCTAGGCAACAGCTCAAGCCAAGGGCCTAAATTCTGTGTTTTGAAATTACATTTTGCTGGATCTTACATTCCAAGGTCATGGTTGGCTCACCAGGTAAATAAGAATTTATAATTTTAGCTTAAAGATGCATTGATTCGATGGAAAAGGAGTTCTGTTTATATCTGAACGTGCTTGTTTTTGTTGAGAGCTTGGATGAATTTTAGTAGGGCCTAAATTAGAAGTGTTTCCTGTTCTTCGCGTTCTGATTCCCTGATTGTAAAAAAGGGAACAACATACAAAAAAAGATTCATTCAAAATTGGTGTTACAATATATTATACAAAATTTATTGATACCGAGTCTACCAAGTCCAATAGAAAATAAATCCTTTAAATTAAATAATTGAAAATACAGTTAAAGCCTAAAGACTAATTAAAGTACAATACAGAAAAACTACCCCTTCATGTCCAAACCCCCCCTCAAATAGTTTACAAAATGTCGGCATTAAAAATGTTTAGTCCAAAATCCTCTCCAAGTTCAGGCTCTTTGTTAACGCGCCATGGCCTCCTTGATCCTCTTACACAAAGTATTACTGACTGCAGAATTTTAAAGGAGAGTTTTAAAGGAGAGTCAAAATGGGTGCATGCATCATCAAAATTTTGTGAAAAATCTTGTGCATGCATGCAGCTGCCACTCTCTCTGCAGACTGGTATGGTGTGTGGTTGATGGTTGGTGCTGCTTGACTTTAGCATTCAATCAGGTCATCTTTTTTACTTATATCATACGATTTTCCTTACTCTTTTAGGAAAGAACAACAAGAAAACCAAGCCAATTATAGGTAGGTATTGAGACATGAAAGGAGTGTGCAAGGTTAAAAGCTTGCATTTGCAAAGAGCAACAAAATCTAAAAATACCTATTGAAAACTGGGCACAGCTGGGCACGTGCCTTTGAACAAAGCACAGCCACTGAAAACAATTGTGTCTGTGTGTTTTCTTTATTCTATGTATAGACAAACCTATTTTCCTTCCCCTATTCCCTGTAATAACAGTTTTATTTGAATGAACACAGGAAGATATGATTTCAAA
The DNA here is from genome assembly GCA_004194415.1 of Aurelia aurita. Classification (NCBI taxonomy): domain Eukaryota; kingdom Metazoa; phylum Cnidaria; class Scyphozoa; order Semaeostomeae; family Ulmaridae; genus Aurelia; species Aurelia aurita. Next base: position 129,680 of record REGM01000248.1, on the reverse strand, counting down.
TAGTGGATATATTTTTTACTCGCCCAGTAAATTGTCCAACTGGTAATGAGTTTCTATTCTGGAGCAAATCGCTATCTTCTGTCCCCTTTTACATATATTATTTACAATAAGTGCTCATACTTTTTGTTTATTCAGAACCACCAACACGACAAGGGACCTTCATGTTCCCAAATGGAGACAAATATGGTGAGATTGTAAATTATGTTATAAAATTTAAAATTCTACGAGTATTAGAGAACTTGAAAATGCAGTTGCTTAACATTTTTTCTGCCATTGGTCACCACAAATTGCTAGATAAGAGCTTTGCCATTAGTATCAGTTTCTTTAAAAGTTGGAAAGCTTTTAGCAATTACTAAATTGAACATAAAAACAACTAAAAACTCTCAAGCCAACTAAATAATTACAATAAAAGTAATAAATATATGCATACAGTACAGGCCTGCACACATTAAAACTGTTTTCATTCCAAAGAATTGGTATGGTAAGAATCCTTGTTTCATAATTTTTGCAATTTTTGAGATTTTCGCAAAATGTGAAAGTTCTTAAGGATTCTTACGAATTCTTGAGAATTCTTATCATGTTAATGTGCGCAAGGCTTGTACTGTATAAAGCTGAAGAAGAAAAACTAATTGTTCAAAGAGAGCATGACTTTGAAACGAGCCAGTTACAAAGTTCGGGGGAATGTAATGAATATACCTAAAAGGACATTTATCAACAAAATTTTGCTGGGGACTGGACTCCACCCAAGATTTCTTGAGTGCTGAGACCACTCCTACATCAACTTTATCGTATATTTTATTTCCTAATTTTCTTGACTGATGATTATTTTCTTGATTATGCTATGGATACTTTTGCAGATGGGGAATATAAAGAAATAGATGGTGTAATACTACGATCTGGCCATGGTGAACATATAGCAAGTAGTGGTACTGTCTACAGGGGAGAATGGGATCGTGATAAGATGAATGGAAATGGTAAGGGTTCTTGGAATTTGTTTGAAATTGCAGAATAACCTTTACAGAAAAAAGAGGTAGTCATGCATAGTCATTACTAGTGCTAGGCACAGAAAACCAACAAAAGAAAATAGAAATCCATGAGCACTTGCAAAGAATGCAATTTATCATTGGGCTCCAAGTTGCATTGTATTTAGTCTGCCTAATTAAAAAGGAAACCAGAATCGAAGAACAGATCTACATTTGTTCGTTGTTACTCAGAGTGCACATGTTATGTGATCAAAGTAAAAATAAGTACAATTTGTAACTTTTTGACATTTTTCCCTACTGGAACCAACCACACATGCGGCCCATTCAAAATATTTTCTGCTTTTATGGTTCCTCTAATCTTAAATAAATGATAGCCACCGTATGAGGAATATATCAGTTCGCATATTCTTTACTGTCTAAGATTTTGTTTCCTTGCAGCACTTTTTGGTTTGAGATACAATCAGGGGCCCAAGGCCCCCATTCTCGTTTGTCTTCCCCAGTTTTTAGCAGCGGGTGTGGGGCTGGTGCCTCCTCTTAGATACATACAGTTGTGATAACGCATTCAAATATCCCCAAGGTCTTGCTTAATTTCAGGTACATTAATTCACCCAAATGGCTCAACATATGAAGGACAGTTTGTTGACAACATGATGCATGGCCATGGAAAATATACTTGGCCTGATAGTTCAAAGTATGAAGGACCATTCTATCAAAATAGGTGAGCAAGCAACGCTAGACCCGCTTTACACTGTGACATTTCAATCATCAAGATAATTTTGTGTACAAGAGAATCTCACAGAAACTGATTAAAGGGTTTCTTCTTTTGCAATGTTATGTTTCTGATGAGCACTTGATAACAGACTTGCCCATTGCTCCTAAAAGTGCTGTTATATATACATAAAAGAAGATGCCGAAACGGAGTTTTCCTTATGAAAACATCACAAAATGATGGCCAAGTAAAAAAATCGAAGGATTTTAGAGATGTTAGGGAGAAAAAATCGCAGATAAGATATGTTTAAACTCCTACAAAATATTGATCATAGATAAAATGTATAGCTCTTGAATATTACTCTTGAATATTTCGATTAGACATTTCGGGCGTATCCGTTCATCAGTATATTCAAATTCCGACTGGACCATGAGCGTATAGGACTAGCTCGAAATTCCAGAGATTGATATCTCGGAATTGTTTCTCTCTGAGAGAAGGCTACTGTAGCAATAGCATACTATACACTTTAGGTTCAACTTACTCAAGACTATCTAAAACGGGGGTGGCACGGGGGCAGCTAGTTCCCGTTCCAAAAAACATTTCTCTAATGTCCTTTTAAATTTCGAAGTCTTTTACGCCTTGGGTGGTGTTCAGTGCTTCTCTTGATCCAATTCTCAGCAATTGCAACCAAGCATAAAACTAAGCAAATGCGAAAAGGAAAGGTCACTAAATCATGTTTCATATTTTATACATATTTATACAGGGTACAAAATTCCAATAAGAATTATTTTACAATTTGGCCCTGTTAAATTAATATTCTTAATAACAGATTTTAAATAATTTACTCATAAATATATATGCATGTACACAAAAATACCTGAACTAATCAAATTAAAGATTATCGTACCCCAACTGTCTCAACTTTGATTTGAAAGAGTAGACCGAAGGGGCCTCTTTGATATCGTTGTCAAACCTGTTTCATACATTTGTATCATGGTAAGAGAATGCCTTTTGGCCACTTACTGTTCCCATTAACGGTACTGCGAGATCGTTTTTAGTGTTTCTTAGCTCACATCACGTGTGTGAAAATCTGACAGTCTAACATAGGTCTCTGAGGTACTGTGGTGCAAGATTGTTCAAAGATTTGTACATCATAGTGGATGTCTCTTTTAAAATCATTTCTTTAATGGGTAACCAGTCAAGTGCTTTGCGTATCGGCAGAGAAGGTGCATCGTCAGAACTGCCCGTAACCTTTCAGGCAGCCTTGTATGGTAATTTTTGAAGAGACTCTATTGCAACGTTGCTTGTCGGATTTGTAGATGCTGGCGATGAAGTAAAATTTTTCCCAGTATACACTAAGACATTTAACTTTGAGCTGATTGACATGTTTGCTGACAAAATACTGAATATTCGCTAACAAAATAGTCGCGTTCCTGAGCGAAAACTCACCTCAGGTTGTTAGAAAATACGTTGGACTAACAGAAAAAATTTGTGGGACCCATGGGCTATGCTGGCCTTATGAACGTTTTATTCTCTCAAAAATGTGTTTTTATATTTGTTACTTAAAATTTCAAAATTTGCACGAAGTAAACCAAAAGCTTGCTGAAAAATTCAAAGTTTGGAATTATCAAATCAACTTGGCCCTTGGCCTGATAATATTTCTAAAATGTTATAGTAAGATACACAAATCGATCCTAAAGGTTGTATGCAATCCATTTTGACAAAAAAGACTCTGCATTTTTCCCAATTTTAACTGTCATTTGTCTCAGACTGCGTTCACACGATACCGGCACAATTTGAAAACGGTGAAAAATGTGACGGATAGGCCTCCTGTTCACACGAAAACGGCACATTTTTTGGCGGCAGACTTTGAAAACGGTAGATTTTGAAAACGGAACTCTAACCAGCACATTTTGAAAACGATGAAAACGGAACATTTTTCGACGCTTTCGAAACGATGCTGATCGATTCTTAAGGTGTATGTATATTTTTTGGCATCAAATTCTTGGGGAGATTGCAACGAGTTTGTTACCGTCAAATCTCCTACCGTTTTCAAATTGTGCCGGTATCGTGTGAACGCTAGCTAAAATTTTGCTAGCGTCACATTTTTCCAGGGACCGCGCAGCCATTGGGCTAGGGTGGGCTATAGCCCCCCCACTTTTTTCAAAGATAGGTTAAATTTTGTTATACAAATATAGAATTTCTAATTCTTCGCGTTAAAATTAATCGAAAAAAACTCATACACCGTTTATGGCCTCTTTGCCAATCTTCTCATTTGATACGTGAAGCAAATGGGGGTGTTAATCATCGCTGTCTATGGGTATACTTATGACAGTTGGTTGTGAGCATAAAATGAAAAGTTTCGAGTTCTTTTTTGGGCTAAATCTCGGTCAACGGCTATTTATACACACAGATAGCTTGTGGAAGAGATTACAAGGAACACAAGAGATTACAAGGATTCAAAGCAGGCATCCTCTCTGTATAGTTTTAAGAAAACTATTTAAAACGGGGTTTCTTTCTTTTGATTTTAAATTTTCGTTAATATCATTGTACATTTGTTTCGAATATTGTAAATAGGGTTTTATAGTTTAATTTGATTAATAACTTTTTAATTTACTTTTGTTTAGATTGTAATTAACGTTTTTATCGGAGGGCCCCTTGAAAACCAGCTTCTGCTGAAGGGCAACCCTCCTTAAAAGAATTAAATATGAAAATATGAAATATGAACACAACTATCCTCTATCTAGGGAAAGCGACTTGCACTCTTGACTAAAAAAAATCTTTAAAATATTCGTAATACTGAAAGCTTCAATTCGTTTTACGATAGAGTTTTACTGAAAGCTAAGCAGCACAATTTGATTGGAGAGACAAAGTTGCCCCACACCCACAAACGACATTGCCCTGCGAGATATGAGGAAGGAAGTACGACATTGCCTTTGCAGAATCTCCACGAGATTTATTTAGACACCTTTATTTTGAAGCAGTCGATTTAATGGTTCATTCCATTGACCTCAAGTTTAGTCAGCCTTGCTTCAAAGCGTATGAGCAATTGGAGTCATTGCTTCGTGGTTTTGAAATCCGAAGATCATGGGGAGGAGTTAAGGTTTTTGGAGCAAAGTTACGATGGCGATATGGCGATGTCGATATGTTATCGCTTACTGCCCAGCTTCCCCTCTTCAGATTGTTGTGCGGAGAAAATGAAGCCGTATGCTTCGACGACATTCTGAAGAGGATTACAAATTCTAAGCATGAAGAACTTCGTCTCATAGGCGAAGTGGCGATTGTTTGCAAGCTCTTGCATGTTAACCTGGCAACGAGTGCATCTGCTGAGAGGTCTTTCTCAATGGTTAGACGGCTCAAAACCTGGCTTCGCTCAAATATGAAGCAAGCAAGATTCAATAACCTGGAGATATTGAACTTCCATAAAAAACGAGCGGACATGATGTCCCTCGTGGAAATTGCTAAAAATTTCGTAAAAAATGAAAAACGGCATCGCAACTTTAAAAATTTTACTGGACTAGTTTCTATAATGCCTCATAATTGTCATATGTGTCTCTTTTCGTAGTAATTCAATTTTCTCTGAACCAAACTATATATAAATATGGACGTAAAGAGAGAAGTATTTTATTAAAAGGGCGTTTTCCGACGATCTATAGGGCGTGGTCTCAAAAAATTTTCCGGGGGCAAGCCCCCGGACCCCCAATTTTGCTCGCTTCGCTCGCATTTCAGCCCCCCCACTTAAAAACCGCTGCGCGGTCCCTGA
>REGM01000248.1:68369-119010 GCA_004194415.1 Aurelia aurita | reverse complement strand
AAAACTTGGAATCAGCTTCCCTTGGAAGTAAAACAAGCAAATTCGCTTACTTCTTTTAAAACCCATCTAAGAAGCCATTTGCAGGCTTCCGTTTAAACATTTGTTGGAACTTTAAGTCCCATTCACCAGTTTTAATTTTTACTAGGTTTTTTATCACGTGTACTTTAGTTAGATGTTAGCATTTGTAATTAATTTTGATTAGATAAAGAAAAATATTTTAATTTTGTAAGTTTTTAACACGGCCCCCTGTAAAGCAGCCTTTGATTGATGGGGCCACCGTGTATAAATAATTAAAAATGAAATGAAATGAAATACAGTACTTGCCCACCCCTGATTCGGGCTAAGAGTTGCAGGAGCTGACAGAGAAAGTGGCCGAAAAGTAAGTTGTAGTCAGTGGCGTGCTGGCAGGGGGCAGGGGGGCAAGTGCCCCCCTGCCGATCAAATACGAGGGGCGCCGAAGGCGCCTAAGCCAACTAGTTAGTGAACGAAGAGAATTTTCTTAAAACATTCCAACAATACTATTTATTTAAATTTGATGTTAATAGTTGAGCCTCTAGTGTTTCATCTTAGGGACAGTGCAAAATCTATTATATTACATGGCCGGTGGAGAAGAAAAATTCTTGCAAAAAAATCTGCTTACCCCGTATAGAATTATTGCAAAATACTAAATTTTTTTTTAAAAGGCTGCAAGAGTAAAGATTATTGGAATGAAGATTTAAACTTATTGACATTGAATGAGGTTATCAAAGTTATCTGTTTATACACATAAAAGTTACTAAGCTATTACTGTTTATATCATGCAATTAAAAATCAATCTATTTCTAAGTGATTTTGTGGAATCATATTTTCAAAATTTCCAGGGAAAACCTTTTCTCAGTGGCAATCTTTTGCTCCTTTAAATGGTAAATTCTTCACCACAGGAGCGTTTTCCGACCATCTAAAGGGCGTGGTCACAAACATTTTCCGTGGGCAAAACCCCGGGCCCCCATTTTTGCTCGCTCTGCTCGCATTTACTTTCAGTCCCCCCTCAATATGAATTTCGTTCCGACGGGCCTGCTGATGGAACGTTCTTGCAGACAATTGACATGGAAATTCTTCATCATTATATATATATCTCTTCAAGCAGTTCCCATCTTGCACGGTTTACAATTTCGTTTTCAAAATGAACAATTTTATGTTTCAAACTGCACCCTGAGTTCCTAAAATAGTTACTGCCCTGTACTTATTTGCCCAATACAAATTGTTGACCCCGTTCTGCATAAGCTCAAAAAAAGTATTTGCCCTTTACGTTTTGCACCGGCCATGTCATAAAATAAATTTTAAAACCAGCCAGCGTTGTTTGCAAATATTGTTTCGTAGAAATTCTTATAAATTTGCTGATTGGTGACTCTCGAGATTTTGACAGCCTCATTCCTCCTTAATTTACATGAAATAAACTTATTTCATGCACGGAAGATGATAAATAAAACTAACTACACCTGCGAAATTTTGAAGATAATTAAGGAAGGGGCGCCATTTTTTATTACAAAGTACTTTGTAATCTAAGGAGCGAGTTCGATGTCAGTCCGTCCGTCCGTCCGTCCGTCAGTGACGCATTAGTGTGATTGATCAGCATGTTATCGCAGATAATTAGCACAAAGACAAGAAAAAGTGCGTTTGGCACGCATTTATTCCCCCCCTGCGCATAGAAAACCAAGGAAAACTTGCCATCGGCCTTTTTCATGCCTGGCGAGAGTTCGAAAAACAGGATCATTAATGATCCTTTAGAGCAAATTTGCATTAATGCCCCGCAGATACTGAGCAATTTGTATCTGTGCCAGAAAATGTTTTATTTTGATTGTTTCATGCTGGAACTATACGAAACAAGGTAGCCTGCGTGCAGCCTCAAACTCCTCCTCATTTTCCTTTGAGGAGGAGTTTGAGGCTGCACGCAGGCTAGAAACAAGGGGGTTGCTTCGGATTTGCATGCTCTTCGTCCATATCCTTGGTCCATATCCGTTTGCTGTTGGGACAGAGCTCAGAGCATGCAGTATGGTTATAGAGTTGTTACTAGGGGTTGGGAAGGCATCAATATTTAGAAATCCTTCTTTCTACTGTTGCTCCTTTATTGGTAAATTTTCCCGGAAGCGTGCAGAAAGTGCAGATGTTACGAATGTTACGAACGATATGCCGGATATGCCTTTCTGTTTGATAGTGTTACATTTTATGGTTCTCTGTCTGAAATTTTTTATTCCTCTTAAATTTTTCGCATGAAAAGTTCTTAGATTTTTGGATTAACACGAATTTGGCAGAAATGCTCATATTTTTACGTCATTCAAACACGATTAAAGCAATCAATCCATTTTGGCTCTCTGCATTCTAAGACTGATTTGCAGCATGATATCATCAAGGATCATTGGGGTTATGGAGGCATCGACATTCAAATCTCGTTCTTTCTATTGTTGATCTGGTTCTTTAATTAGTTACGTATTTGCGAAAACACGCAGAAAGCGCGAATTATAACAGACCATGCTTCTCTATTTGATATCAACGCCCATGACAGACTTTGTAATCATCCAAAAGGATCTTATCTTTACCTTTTGCCCCACTTGCAATTTCATTCCCAGCACGCCAATGGACTTGTAGTTACTTTACATAAGTTATAGCCTAGGCTACTTTGGTTTTTTAAGGGAAAGTTTAGAGGCAGCCNTCATAAGAATTTGTAGCAAAAATGGCCTAAAATATGCAATATGCATATCCAATGCTGAGCTTGGTAGCCAGTTTCTTAAATCTTAGGCCATTTTGCTACCAAAAGTTTCCTATGAGTTTCTTAGATTTTTAAAGCTCTGGATATAGAAGTTATTTTTGTTTTTGTTAAAAGGGCTAACAGCATTACAGAAATCCCATTCAAAACTCTCCAAATCAAAAGGATCATTGATACTTCCTTCGGTACTTTATGGCGATTAGAAACCTTCAGAAGAAACGTATTCTTTGGCAACTTTCATATCGTACTTGCAATATCAGTAGGCTGTAAGCCTATAGCAAGTATGCCCATGGCCGCTAGTTTTGACCCGCACGATTTAACCCACGTTTTATTAACCTGCGTGACCTGCGTTTTACACTAGCCGTGATTAAAGCAATCGATCCATTTTGGTTCTCTGCATTCAAAGACTGACTTGCAGCTAATGACATCATCAAGGATCATTGGGGTTATGCAGGCATCGACATTCAAATCTCGTTCTTTCTATTGTTGATCTGATTCTTTAATTAGTTACGTTTTTGCGAGAACGCGCAGAAAGCGCGAATTATAACAAACCATGCTTCTCTAGTTGATATCAAAGCCTATGACAGACTTTGTAATCATCCAAAAGGATCTTATCTTTACCTTTTGCCCCACTTGCAATTTCATTCCCAGCACGCCAATGGACTTGTAGTTACTTTACATAAGTTATAGCCTAGGCTACTTTGGTTTTTTAAGGGAAAAGTTTAGAGGCAGCCAAAAAGGAAGAGACTTGCCAATGCCAAACCACAACCCAAAATTCCTAGGACCAGAGACATCTGCAACAGCTAGCTGTCCGGGATATGTTTCTAACTAGGTAACGAATTCTATCCCCGTTCGAAATTCTATCCCCTCTTGTGTTGGAATGTGTTTCCTAGTTTCTACACAGGGGTTCCAGGTGTATCCCTTAGAGAGTTCCCCAGTCAGTGGCGTAACGGAGCTGTTCGGGGCCCTTAGTAAATTAGCCATCCAGGGGCCCCTTGGGCTTGAAATTGAAAGAATGCAAAACTTTGCTGAATTCCCCAAAACGATGTTTTTATCAAAAAATCATTTGCAAGCCCTGTACAGGAAAACCTCCCTAGTGGACGATAATTATGAAGGTCTGTGATATTTATATACAGGTCTGTGGGCAGGGACTGCGGAGCCGGGGGGGCTGGGGGGGCTGAAGCCCCCCAATAATTGTCAAGTCGTACATTTTAGATTTTAAGAAATTATGTTTATATCAGCAAATATCACATGCGGTTCATAACATGAGCACTATCGAAGCTGCAACTATTATTACCAATAGAAATGAGAACAAGATATGAAATTTTGGGAAATTTGATTAAAAGTTGGATCTATTGCCGATATAAACTTATTTTTAAGAAACAATGTTCGCATTATTAGGTCTGTTGTGTTGAAAATCTTTATTTCTGAAAGTAGAGAGGCTTTATGTTTCCATACAGTCAAACTAGCATAAGTCGGATCGCTTCGTCCAAGGAAAACAATAACAATGGGGACAATGAACTTTAATTGAACTCTATTCTCTCCGCAATTTTTGAGTAAACAATAGGACCTTTTGCTCTTCTATTGTTTTCATCTGCACACTTAGGCGTTTCAGTATGGAACTATTCCTGAAGCCATCCAAGAGCACTTCAAAAAGAGACTGTCTCATTCCGGGATGGGTGCTCCTTTAAATTACCAAGGGTTCTCAAGGAAGCTGGACGTACATCAGTGATATTTAAGGAACCCTTCTGTGGAACACTTTAAGTCTGGAAACAAGAAACTCGTGTAGCTTACAACAATTTATTTAAGAATAAAATACAAAGAGATAGGAAATTAGTTACATCGTTAAGTTTTGGAAAAGAGGCATGCTTAATAAAGAACAAAAAGGATGATTTCCACTACTCTTAGGACATTGAAATTACACTTCTGAAGTAAAGTTTTGAATTATCGATTTGTACATTAAATTTTTCCTACATACCTTGGAATTTTTGAAACGATCAGCTAAACTAAATGGACACTGTAAATCTTTATGGACATGACTGGAAGTTATACTTTTAATTTTATATTCCTTTGAACATTTAGAGTAGTAGCAGGTCCACATCAGCTTCTGCTGACACGTAAATAAATATAACCTGGCTTAAACAAATAGATAATGAATGAATGAAAAAAAAACATAGGCAACCGTCTCAAAAATGTTTCATTAGTGTCGTCTGACCGACCGTCTTCTAAAAATGAAAAAATCAGAATTTTGGATCGGGCGTCTAAATTTTTTATAGGAAAACAACAAAGATTTTCAGTTTTTGTGTTTTTGCATTCAATAATACATTGCCCGAATTTAAAAATTTGGGAAAAATTGATATTTGATCATATTGCCAACCGACCGATATTTTGCAATCAAAATGACACTAACCAAACATTTTTGAGACAGTCACCTTGCCTTATCCACGCAAGAATCAAAGAATGCAAGTCTGGCAAGCTGCTCAATTCGCATGCCAGGGTACATTCCATGTAAACTCCAGGTTGAAGATTGTTCTGATAACAAAGTAATTGCAGCAGGAAAACAATAGATCTATTTAATTTAATTCAATTACAATAATTTTCTATTGTTTCTGTCAGATTTTCATGCCAATGCGCCAAGAAAATTCCTTTCCCTGCTGCAAATCTTTGAGCCTAAGTGTATGGAATGCACCCTGGTTCTCATGGAGCTTGATCATATCATTATCCTAGTTTTTCTTTATGGGCTCAAGAGTGGAATCTGTGTATGCCATCCTCCACAGATTTACACCACTTTATCTTGATCTATTGTTTAGAGTGAGTCTGTCCACACAAGATATGTGGCATGACATACACCAATTTCAGTCGGGTAATTGTGAGAAAGCAAATTGAAGTTCTGAAAAAAATGAGCTACATTTATTGTTGCTTTGGAAGAAATGCATCTTTAATCAAATCAAGTTTCAAGAAAAGAATTGATGTGCTGTTCTGTTCAAATTGCGAGTAATGTTACATTTTGCAACATATAAACTTGCATCAACAAGGCCAGCATTCACCTTGCAAGATAGGCCTTCATACGTCGCAGAATGTCTTGAATGATGTTTGAATGCCTCCTGCACAGTTTGCACCAAACTTTTGTAACCTGCTATCTCGTTAATAACCTTGACTCTGTGGGCAACAATGTTGCCTTCCCCAAGATTTGAATGCAGAAAACTTGACAAGTGATTCGGCACACCAGCAGAGATTGCAGCCTTTCAGTTCTTCAACAAAACAGAAGTGAGGCAGTTTGGTAATGTCATACATACGTGGACGCTACAGTAAAGTCCTGCCTTTAAGAAACTCACTTTTTGACATCAGCCTATTGTTCTCCCGTAATTAGTCTATTGTTCTCCTATTGTTTTAGCAAAAATTCAGGGTCTGAGTTTCTTATAAAGTCGTTTCTTAAAGGGACTTTTCTGTACTTGGGAAGTGCCTAAGATTTTATGATTTAAAAGGGAAAGAAAAAGAGTTCATCACTGTTTTACAGAAATACAAGGAAGATCTGTTCTAAAAATTTTATATCAAATATACTCAAACAATAATTACAGATCGTTAAAAGAAAGCACATATTTTGGTAAGCAAGGCAGTTGAAAAATTGAGCCAGCAAAGTTTTAAAGGCAAGTGTGGAGGCGCTCACGTTCCATGAAGCCCAAGTAGGAAAGCTTGCACACCAGACCTTTCAACTGCGCCTTGAAGTTATTTGGTGCACAGTACAAAGATTCCAACATGGCATCTAGCCTGTTTCCTTTCAGGGCCTGGCATCACCCCCAATATTTATTTGTGGCTGGTACCTTGTCATACATTTCCATTTTCATGATCCCTTTCTTGCATTTCAAGTTTGGTACTCTTCCAAGTGTTCCCATGTGACCATAAAACACTATGAATTGTGCTCATTTCAAGGTAGTGCACAGTATCTCATGTTTCTTAGTATCTCATGTTTCTTCTCTTTTGGTTCTTATCGCATGATTTGCTGTAGCCATTTCAGACAATATCAGCGGCGATCAAATATTGGGGAGGCAACGCTATTGTTTCCATTGAGAAGCATTGCTTATCTCTATTGTTTTCAAACAAAAGGTATTTGTTCTACCAAACATTGGGGTGAACTCACCTACTCCACCAGGCTTGAATCATTTTTTCAAGTACATTCTCTACCTCTGGGCATCAGGAAGCCTGTTGCATTGCTGCATTCTTGTTATACTTTCTGTTTTTTTTCATGAAAATAACAAACATTGTGTTAAGAATATTTTGTTTCAATATTCAGGTACTAGAGTTGGCAGGCAATGCATCAAAAGATTTAAAAGTAAAGCGTATCTCACCAAGACATCTTCAGCTAGCAATCAGAGGAGATGAAGAACTTGATTCACTGATAAAAGCTACAATCGCTGGTGGTGGTAAGTTGACACAAGCAACATTTTCCATTGATACTTAAATTCTACGGATACATTTTAAATCAGAAGACCATAAGAGAGACAGTGTTGGACCAAAGTTGTCATTCATTACAAAAGACAACTTACAGAATTTTTCTGAACTGAGTTGAGAGCATGAGGACAGANAGAGATAGGAAATTAGTTACATCGTTAAGTTTTGGAAAAGAGGCATGCTTAATAAAGAACAAAAAGGATGATTTCCACTACTTTTAGGACATTGAAATTACACTTCTGAAGTAAAGTTTTGAATTATCGATTTGTACATTAAATTTTTTCTATATACCTTGGATTTGTTGAAACGATTAGCTAAACTAAATGGACACTGTAAATCTTTATGGACATGACTGGAAGTTATACTTTTAATTTTACATTTTATATTCCTTTGAACATTTAGAGTAGTAGCAGGTCCACATCAGCTTCTGCTGACACGTAAATATAACCTGCTTAAACAAATAGATAATGAATGAATGAAAAAAAACTTAGGCAACCGTCTCAAAAATGTTTGGTTAGTGTCGTCTGACCGACCGTCTTCTAAAAATGAAAAAATCTGAATTTTGGATCGGGCGTCTAAATTTTTTATAGGAAAACAACAAAGATTTTCAGTTTTTGTGTTTTTGCATTCAAAAATACATTGCCCGAACTTAAAAATTTGGGAAAAATTGATATTTGATCATATTGCCAACCGACCGATATTTTGCAATCAAAATGACACTAACCAAACATTTTTGAGACAGTCACCTTGCCTTATCCACGCAAGAATCAAAGAATGCAAGTCTGGCAAGCTGCTCAATTCGCATGCCAGGGTACATTCCATGTAAACTCCAGGCTGAAGATTGTGCTGATAACAAAGTAATTGCAGCAGGAAAACAATAGATCTATTTAATTTAATTCAATTACAATAATTTTCTATTGTTTCTGTCAGATTTTCATGCGAATGCGCCAAGAAAATTCCTTTCCCTGCTGCAAATCTTTGAGCCTAAGTGTATGGAATGCACCCTGGTTCTCGTGGAGCCTAGTTTTTCTTTATGGGCTCAAGAGTGGAATCTGTGTATGCCATCCTCCACAGATTTACACCACTTTATCTTGATCTATTGTTTAGAGTGAGTCTGTCCACACAAGATATATGGCATGACATACACCAATTTCAGTCAGGTAATTGTGAGAAAGCAAATTGAAGTTCTGAAAAAAATGAGCTACATTTATTGTTGCTTTGGAAGAAATGCATCTTTAATCAAATCAAGTTTCAAGAAAAGAATTGATGTGCTGTTCTGTTCAAATTGCGAGTAATGTTACATTTTGCAACATATAAACTTGCATCAACAAGGCCAGCATTCACCGTGCAAGATAGGCCTTTGTACGTCGCAGAATGTATTGAATGATGTTTGAATGCCTCCTGCACAGTTTGCACCAAACTTTTGTAACCTGCTATCTCGTTAATAACCTTGACTCTGTGGGCAACAATGTTGCCTTCCCCAAGATTTGAATGCAGAAAACTTGACAAGTGATTCGGCACACCAGCCTTTTCAGTTCTTCAACAAAACAGAAGTGAGGCAGTTTGGTAATGTCATACATACGTGGATGCTACAGTAAAGTCCTGCCTTTAAGAAACTCACTTTTTGACATCAGCCTATTGTTCTCCCGTAATTAGTCTATTGTTCTCCTATTGTTTTAGCAAAAATTCAGGGTCTGAGTTTCTTATAAAGTCGTTTCTTAAAGGGACTTTACTGTACTTGGGAAGTGCCTAAGATTTTATGATTTAAAAGGGAAAGAAAAAGAGTTCATCACTGTTTTACTGAAATACAAGGAAGATCTGTTCTAAAAAATTTATATCAAATATACTCAAACAATAATTACAGATCGTTAGAAGAAAGCACATATTTTGGTAAGCAAGGCAGTTGAAAAATTGAGCCAGCAAAGTTTTAAAGGCAAGTGTGGGGGCGCTCACGTTCCATCAAGCCCAAGTAGGAAAGCTTGCACACCAGACCTTTCAACTGCGCCTTGAAGTTATTTGGTGCACAGTACAAAGATTCCAACATGGCATCTAGCCTGTTTCCTTTCAGGGCCTGGCATCACCCCCCATTTTCATGATCCTTTTCTTGCATTTCAAGTTTGGTACTCTTCCGTGTTCCCATGTGACCATAAAACACTATGAATTGTGCTCATTTCAAGGTAGTGCACAGTATCTCATGTTTCTTAGTATCTCATGTTTCTTCTCTTTTGGTTCTTATCGCATGATTTGCTGTAGCCATTTCAGACAATATCAGCGGCGATCACTTAGCCAAATATTGGGGAGGCAACGCTATTGTTTCCATTGAGAAGCATTGCTTATCTCTATTGTTTTCAAACAAAAGGTATTTGTTCTACCAAACATTGGGGTGAACTCACCTACTCCACCAGGCTTGAATCATTTTTTCAAGTACATTCTCTACCTCTGGGCATCAGGAAGCCTGTTGCATTGCTGCATTCTTGTTATACTTTCTGTTTTTTCATGAAAATAACAAAGATTGTGTTTCAATATTCAGGTACTAGAGTTGGCAGGCAATGCATCAAAAGATTTAAAAGTAAAGCGTATCTCACCAAGACATCTTCAGCTAGCAATCAGAGGAGATGAAGAACTTGATTCACTGATAAAAGCTACAATCGCTGGTGGTGGTAAGTTGACACAAGCAACATTTTCCATTGATACTTAAATTCTACGGATACATTTTAAATCAGAAGACCATAAGAGAGACAGTGTTGGACCAAAGTTGTCATTCATTACAAAAGACAACTTACAGAATTTTTCTGAACTGAGTTGAGAGCATGAGGACAGACTTGAANGATACCACAGGGAGCAAAATACAATGACTACCCCATGGCAACCACACAAAAACATGCAACTGAAATTACAACTAAATAATACAACTACGAAAAACTACACATAAACGATTAACTACTGATAAATACTGTAGCCTGTTTTACATTGGATGTCAGGCCAGCATAGGCAATAATGCTGAGCAACAGAAACCCCGACCGAGAGAACAACAACGACAACAACCACCGCCGCCACTGCTCCCCCCGCAGAGTCCCTATCGATCCAGACACTGTGCCCATGCTGTGCATAAGGTTATTTGTTCAAAATGATTCAATAGAAGTATCATGAGCAAGAAATCTAACCAATAAAACTCTGGATGTTTTTATATGTAATATGGATGAAACGAGTTTTGGACAAAATTTTGTCTGAAACTTTTACCATCCAAAACTTGTGGGAGTACCGTCCCAAAATTTTTAGTTGTCTCATTTGAATCACCAAGATATTTACAATAAGCAAAATATCCAATTTCTTAAAAAAGCATCTTTCAAATTGAAGTTTTCTTTTTAAGGTTGCATCATTAAATCAAAACATATAGACATTTTGGAATTTCCTTGCTAATATAACAATTTTTAAAAGACAGATCCGGGTTGATGTCATAAAAGAAGCTTCCCTTCTGTTAAAGCAAGACTTCAATATTTTTCTACTTTTTCCAAAAGCTTTAAATAACTAGGCCATAACTAGCCTGATTTCAAGCGTAATTTTGTACTGTTGCTCAACAAGAGACAATAACTAACCACAATTTAGAGGCAACATTGTGATGTCCGGATGCACCCCAAACAATAGGTCAGATTCATTCATGCTTAATGTTTTCAGAGAAAAGTCAAGTGGCTGGAAAAGAGTTTGGTGTACACTACTCATAACAATACAAACTATTATTTTATTATATATCATGCCAACCCGGGATTTTTTCTTTACGTTTGAAAACAACATAAATTGGAAATCTAAAATACTTTACCATTGAAAAATAATAGTTTTATTCATTGATTTTTTTTTTATTTATGGCATTTATCTTTACTTTCAGGTGTCATCCCACATATTCACAAGAGTTTGATCGGAAAGAAAGGTGTTGGCCCAACCAAAGCATAATTGAACTCATTTTAAGGAATCTTTGTTGTGCAGATTCTGCCTTGTATATTATTATAAGCTTATATGGTCTGAATCCATAATTATGGGAAATGTATAGCACTGAAACAGCAAAAAGATAACTTAAAAATATCCTCCTCGTCATTCTTTTTATTAACACAAGTTTATTTTAATTATATAGGTTCTTATCAGTATGGTGTAAATAGATCATGTCTTTTAATTTAGTTCTTCTCTGTCTGTGATATCTCTTCGACCACTTCTAAAATTCATATGCCATTAAATCCAAAAGTTTTAGCTGGTTAAAGTTTCTGAAAAAACCATTAAAGTATCCTCTAAATTTTTTGGCTAAATTTTTTGTGCATGATAGTTCTATTTGAAGCATTCAGTGCGGATTTTTAGTTAAAATCATATTAATAGATAATAACGCTAAAGATGGCAGCGGCGCAAAGCATGCTGGTAAAAAGCTCCCTGACGACAACCTAACAACATGAAAATCTTGGTCAACCAGGCTTGACTAGCTAGCTGTGGTAAAGTTCGGAAGAAGTAATCAATGTAAACAAAGAGGAAAATTTTATAATTCGAACGCAGCTCCATAATTAAAACTTCAATTCGAATCAAAACTTGCCTTTTCTGCTTTGGAAAGGTTCCCTTTCGAACCATGTTGCATTCGAATTCAAGGTCGTTTCGAATTCAATAGCTAGTCGAAACGGCAGACCAATAGTATCATGTCTTTAGGTGGTTGTCAGTGAGCTTTTTGCCAGCATTCTTTGCAGCAAAATACAATGGAGTCTTGGGAGCCGCCATCGTTAGCGTTATTGTCTATTCTACGAAAACATAACACATTTCAAGCGAAAGATTTTACCAAAATTGGACGTTTTTCTGATTTTACAAAAAAACTGTCCAGAAACATTTGAATGTTATTGTTTCAAAAGTCTTGCACTGAAATATTTCGAAAAAACCTGAAATTTGCTCACCAGGCTAACACGAAATTGACTTTAGACATAGGCTTTCCCCGCAGAAATCGTTTGATTACATATCTTGTGAAGCTGTTTCCTTTCACATGAGCTTTAGAATTCATTTTCTGTGTCACAAAATTAAAGTTCCAACACTTGCACCAGCTTTGAAATAGAATTTGAACTAAATTGAGAAACGAGACCAGAAGTCAAAAGTGTTACAAGATCAAAACAGCGTTCTTGAATTTTCAATAGAGCCTGTTCACTGGCCAAGTGCAGTAAGAACGAAATATAGGAAACTGGTTTTCAGAAATCAGCCTGTCGAATTTCTCAGATACAAAAGATGTTTATTTTTTTAAGATGTTGAAAGTTGATCATTTTTCCCATGGAAATTGTTGCATTTTTAGAAATCTTTTCGATTACAATTTCATCCTTCTGAAAAGTCGATAAAATTGCGTCTGCAGAGGTATGGATTTTACCTCTCGATGTGCGTCTTGTCGATGAATTGGCACCTTTTCGCATGCAATACGCGTGAGTTGGCCACTTGGGTTTCAGGCTGTCTTGCAGTTTGAGTTATTTTGATTTGCAGCTTGACACAAATAAGGAAGTACGGTGACGTTTCGTTTCTATGTGATATCTATGACTACAAATGCTACCACTAGTAGACTGATTACCTTCGTCATTGTTTCCCTGCGTTCTTTGATTCGTAGACGTCACACCCGAGTGATATCCACAAATCAAAGAACGCAGGAAAACCAGGGAAAGTAATCAGTCAAAAGGAGCAAACAAGCATAACTCGGAGATAATAATCTTTCCCCCTCTGGAACATTGTAGATTTAAAAGTATCTTTTGATAAAAAAGAAACAAGAATGGTTCAAAATTTAAATAAATGCTTGCTTGTCAAGCAGGGGTGGCGCCAGGAATCTTCCGATGGAGGGGCTGGAACTTCCGACAAGGGGGGGGGCTAAAATGGCAAAAAATGCTGTTTTCGTACCTCATTTTGCCAAATTTCCTCCGATGATAACCCAAAATTTCCTCCGACGGGGGGCTAGATGTTTCCGACGGGGGGACTGTAGACCCCTGGCGCCACCCCTGTTGTGAAGTACCATTTTGTCCATCGGAACGGTACCAGACGAAGTTTGTTGTATTATTTAATATTTGGGAATACCATCCTTCTTTTGCACTGTGAATTCCAGTTTGCTTGCTGTGTTTCCTAGCGTTTCTCCCCATCGACAAAACGTAATGCCACCATTTTTATGGACGGGACACTCTTTGCAAAATTTCTTTCTTACATACTTCGCATACCTGATAAATCTCAATTGCTCGATTTTATTCTCCAGTATTCTCCAGGAAAAATATTTTGCATTCGCCTGGATTTTTGGATTGGGATTCGAGCGAGATGGAGGAAGGGGGTATCATAAATGCTATCAAAGATAAGATTTTCCGAGGGTTTTTTGTCTCAAGATATTGTTCGTGCTTAGCAATGCCTTCCAAAGGCACAAAATTGGTTGTCCTGGTTTTTGAACACACCTTGTGAGTTGTTGAGCGATGGTGGGTTGTTGTTGTTGTAGTTGTATAACAAAGCAAAAGGCTCTTGCCGTAAGTCTAGAGAGAACATAGACTTATCATAGTCGTCATAGCTATCTCCACTGGCAGCGAACAAGTCAATAAAAATATAAATAGTGTTGCTGTTGTTGTGAACAGCGATAACTATGTGACTGTGTCTTGGACATTAATAATATTCATGCATGTACCCGCAATCTCTTCTGTTCTCACAGCATCAATTGGTAAAATAGAGCATTCATAAGCTAGAAACCACATAACAGTTGTGAAGACAATCTCTAGTCTCGAAAACAACTGGTGAGTTCTAACACTAACATTGATTTGTTGTGGGGCCGTTGTCAAGATAACTGAACTGTGTTGTAGGCCGGTAAATTGTGTATTTGTCTTAAACAAGAATTAAACAGTATAATTTTCATATTCACGCACAAATCAAAATTGTCGGACGCGAGAAAAGAGCATGGATTCAGAAATCACTAAAAGGATCGTCTTCACTCTTATATTATTCATATTTCTCAAGTTTGTAGCTCCATCAAAAGTTGAGAGCAACCTGCTAGCAAGTCTTTCAACAGGTTACGATGCAAACGTTAGGCCATCCAGTTCCAACAACAAGCCATTGACAATAGAATTCGACATACGACTGAACAAGATCGTCAAACTGGACATAAAGGAACAAGAGTTGGTTCTCAATGCTCGTGTAATGATGCTCTGGGTCGATCCTGAATTAAAATGGGACAAATCGAAGTATAATGGTACTCAGTTTCTGACTGTGCCAAGCAGTGCGTTTTGGACACCGGATATTTTGCTACACAATACCGCATCAGGTACAAGTATGTCAGCTACTGATGTGTATAAAGCAAACTTACGAATCCACAATACCGGCATAGTCACCTGGATGTCACCGGTCACTCTCCGGTCATCGTGTGATATTGATGTCAGATGGTTTCCTTTTGATACGCAATCGTGCACCCTCACATTTGGTTCTATTTCACAAACAAATGACAATATACAGCTGAAATTCTTCAGGCAGCCGCTGTCAATTAGCGATTTTAGAGGCAAATTTTCTGTATTAAGTGGAGTTTGGTCTTTCAAATCCTTGATATCAAATCTAACATCAGCAAAATTTGAATGCTGTCAGCGTAGTTTTTCATTGATCGAATTCACATTGACAATGAGACGTATGCCACTATATTATGTGCTGTATATTGTATTGCCATGCTTATGTCTATCTCTGGTATCTTTATTCGCCTTCTTCATCCCCCCTGACACAGGGGAAAGAACAGAGGCGCCGGAACGAGAACGAAGCGGCGGGGCAGGCACTTCAAAAGGGGCACTACAAATTAGGAGAACTGACACATTGCATTCTTCTCAGAAGTTTGTTTGTCACAAGTATGGTTACGAGCAGCAGTGGAAGAGTGGGAATTAATGTGGGCCTAGGTGAAGTTAAAGGGTTTTGGCGCTGGAAGAATCTAAATTGACAAGGAAAAACTAGTATGTGTGTATGTGCAATTTTGTGCAATTCTTCGAGAAGAGCACTGTATTGTTTCTACAATTTATAGGTGTCAGCGGCGTGGCCAGGACAAATTAGCTGGGGGGTTTTAAATGAGGGGGTAAGAAAATTTGTTGAGGACACGCCCTCTGCTTTGGCTTAGAATGCTTCTCTCGATCCCTTGTTTGCCGGTATTAACATAGAATTNAGAGGGCCTTTACATGAGGAAACTCAGCCCGTGCTGAGTTTCAGCACGGGCTGAGTTTTGTAGGTGCCTGCTAATTTGCTTTGCGTTTACATGGACATTTCATCCCGTGTTGAGATTGCTAAGTGGTTCTGCTCCACAGATGTGCGGAGGCGCGAGATTATCAACACAAAGAAGCAGCGCGAGATAGCAAAACAAAGGAACAATGAACACATTAGCACCAAACAATGAAATTAATCCCATGACGACTTCTTCATGCCAACCAATATCAAATCTCGTCCCGGGATGAAAAAAAATCGTGTTTACATGAGAATTTTTGATAATTTCGTCCCGTGCTGAAAAGTCAGCACGGGCTGAGTTGCCGTGTTGAGTTCAGCCCGTGCTGAGTTTCAACTCGGCCTCCTTCATGTAAACACGATGAAGGCTTACACCGTCAACCGAGTTGAAACTCAGCCCGTGCTGAAACTCAGCCCGGGCTGAGTTTCATCATGTAAAGGCCCTCTGAGAAGTCTGACAAGAGCCCACTAATTGGAGTGATGTACACAATTCTGTTTTACATAATGAATGGAACGTTGATTGCAGTAATATTCACAACACACCTCGCTTTCAAAACAACCAAACCTCCTCGCAAATTGTGCCATATTTTCTGCAGCAGATGCACGAAGAAGCATCGAAAACAAAAGGAGGTAGCCGCAGAAAAATCAATGGTAGTTCAGAGGAATGCTGATGGCAACATTGCACTTGAAGATTATCGTCAAAAGCAAGACAAAGACCATCCTGAAAATGAAGTACACAAGAGGAGGCCTATCGTCAAAAAATCTTCAACCCTACAAAGAGAATTCGCTTTTATGACCCCCGAAGAAGAAAAAGAAAAGGAAAATCAAGATCATTGGAAAGAGATCGCAGAGAAGATGGACCGAATCAGTTTTTGGGTATTTTTGGTGTTGACAATTGGTATTCCTGTGCTTTCTGTACTTGTATATATGGCATAAGCTTCAAAGGGACCTTTGAAAGGAACTTGAAGGCAGCAAGGACAGATAATGTACCAATAGCATCCGTTACTTTTGATTGACAGCCAAGTACAAAGCGATTTGCGAATAGCGATCGCAGACAAAGGGATTTCTATGCCCGGTTGCAAGTCATAAACAAAAACAAATCAAGCTGCAAAAGTCGCCCTGAAACCTAGGTAGACTGTAGCTCGCTCGTTGCGCATGCCAGAAATGGTTGTTTAGAGAAGACACAAACATCTATGGGGCGGAAATCCTGGGGGGTGTGACACCCCCCCCCCCCAATCGTGAAAATATTGATTTTCGCAGGGCAAAAGTCGAAAACTGCAGGGCAGCCTTGACTTTTAAGATTGCTCTTTAAAAGTGTATTGGAAGGCACTTTTTTGGACAACTTACAACAACGTACAGTTTAAGTATTGACCAACGGAACAGAAACAAACGAATTAAAGACGCATTTGTCGATTTCACCCATAACAATCTGTAGCTTTCTATGGGATTAGATGCATGGATACTTTATTTCAACCAATCAAGAGTTTTGTGACTGCAAATGATTTATCAGGTGACTACCCGCTGCACCCAATGCTTTCCCAGCTTTTTATAGCAACTTGAGGCTGGTCAAATATTTTCCAAAGGGATATCTTCCAGAAGCTGTTCTACTAAAATGGCCCCCTCACTTTTATAAAAGATGATCCTCAAAATTATTTAAAAAATGAAAGGGAATGTGGTTGGGTGGAGGAAGGATGGAGTCACGGGGGGGGGGGGTTCTTGGCCAAATTTCGGATAGAGGTGTGCCGCGAGCATTTTCAAAATGGTACCGTTGGCTAGACCAATTTTTATGAAAATGATACCCTTGGCTAGACTACTTTCTAGACCAAAAATGCCATAATTTGCCGTTTTCTAGGCTCAAATCACCAAGATTTCGCCTTCACTAGATCGAAATCGCCAAAATTTGGGGTTTCTAGACACAAATTAAGAAAATTTGGCCTTTCCTGGACGAAAATTGCAAAAAATGATACCCTTGCCTTTACTGGCCTAGACTAAAATTGCCAAAAAGCATACCCTTGGCTAGACTAGAAGTCCGAAAAAGTATACCCTTGGGCGTGGCACATCCCCAGGTACCTTTACTATGGAAGAACCCCCCCCCCCCGTGGGTGGAGTGAAATTTAGCTGAGAAACGCTAGTAAGTGATTGGGAGAGTCGTTCTAAGCCAAAGTATAGGTTGTCGTCCTTAAAAATTTTCCTACCCGGGTGAGTCAGAAAAACGTGGGGAGTTTAGCAAGCCTGATTTTGGTGAAAAACAAGTTAAATCGGGAGTGTTGAAGTTTTATATTGAAGAAGAAAGATCGAATTAGTTATAGAAATTTAGTTTGTTAAAATCGGTTATTTCTTTCCTTATTTATTTGCGATTTTGTGATATATCCATTTTGGTGAAAAGTATCGCTAGTAAAAGAATTTTCAGCTTGCTAACAATCACAATTTAAATGACTAGTCCCCAATACAACAGAAGTAGCATTAGTTTGTCCTTTTGTGCTTTAACACAATGCTTGCATTTTTTCAATGTTTTGGTAGAGAAGGAGTTGTTTGTCATGGTTTAGAAGGTCACGTGTGCATGAATATGAATCTAATTGAGGGCCTATTTTATCAATCTTGCGAAACACCATCTTCCTAAAATCGTTCATGATTATGGAACGAAAAGACCGATTTCAACTAAATAAATTTTCACATCTAAGTTAGCCTTTTTCCTAAACAACGAGTTTTAAGAGAACGAATTTGCGAGTTAGATTGCATCAGTATAAATTGGCGAACACCCCACGTTTTTTCTGACTCACCCGGTAGATGAACCATGGCAGATTTGTCAAAGATTCCAATTTGGCACTGGCAAACATAAACATAGGGTCGAGATGGGCATTCTAAGCCTAGGTAAATGCTTTTCACTCAAAAATTTTCCTGGGGATGCCAATTTATAAAAAAATCTGCTATGAAATTGTCAAAAATTCTATTTTAACACCGGCAAACATGGGATCGGGAGAGGTGTTCTAAGCCAAAACAGAGGGTGTGTCCTAAAAAATTTCCCTGGGGGCTCATGCCCAGTCCTCTTCATTTTCATAACCTCCAGTTAATTTGCTGCCTGGCGCTGCTTTGATGAGCAGAACAAAATGTACGGTAGGGCTATTCTAACCTATTTTCAAATAATCTATAATGCTCACAATATGCTCCTCTTCTTCATGGACTAACTTAGGTCGACTTGTGACAACCGAAAAACCCAATTTCAGCCTCATCTCTGGCAGGGCAATTCTTATCCTGGCAGGCAAAATTTTCATACAACCCTCCAATATTAATGGTGAAGTTATCTATCGAAATCCTGCATCTATCGAAAGAGGAAGGACATATCTAAACCCCCGGGGGGGGGGGCACTTTACCAGATTTTGGTTGGGGACGTGCCATCGAAGCTCCAAAAACATACACGTTCCTTATACCAATTTTTCGAAAATGTATACCCGACCTTATACCAAATTTTCGAAAAAGTATACCCAACTTTATACCAAATTTTTCAAAAATGGCCTATTTATTTGTACTTTATACCAAAATCGTGAAAATCGATACCGTTCCTTATACCAAAATAGTGAAAATCGATACCCTTCCCGATGGCACGTCCTCAGTACCCAAAATATACATAGTGCCCCCCCCGGATCTAAAAATCTGCCTCAGGCATTTGACTTACACGTAATTCTTTTATAAGAAACCACTTATAAGAAACTCAACTCTCAGATCGCCAAAAAGTTAAGAAACTCCAGTACTGGGAAAATATAACTTAAGAAACTATTTATTTTAAAAAAGGAAATTCTTAGCAAATTTTTACTTTATTTTCACTTGTTTCCTGTTTCATATTACTCAGAAGGTACTTAAGTAAATGTCTAAACATTGGAAAGGCTTCAAAAACTTTGTTTCGAAATGTTCACGAGGGCACAGGTAGTAAACATGAAGATTAGAAATATCCTTCTCTTGCGATAGATCCTCGTGCCTTCTCTAAAGCCTGGTTTCCATACAATCATTACGATCGTTTGGATCGTTGTAAATGACCCTAGCGATCTCAGCGATCTTATTGAAACATTCACGAACGATTCTAGCGATCGATTTCTTTTCATTTCATTGAGATCGCTGAGATTGCTGGGATCGCTGGAGTCGTTCACAGCAATCCAAACGATCGCAATGATCATATGGAAACCAGGCTTAAAGAACCATTTCTGGAATGCACAACGAGCGAGCTACAGTAGCCACCTGTGTTTCAGGGCAACTTTTGCGGCTTGCTTTGTTTTTGTTTATGACTTGACCAATTGACCAAATGGGCATAGAAATCCCTTTCTCTGCGATCGGTGGTGATCGCTTTTCACTTGGGGTGTTGTTACAGTATCTGCCGTTGTTCTTGAAGCACGTTTTGTAAAACATTGATCACCGTATGAAAGCGTCAACATAGACTTTAAAGCAAAGTCTTTAAAAATTTAGCCTGGGTATTAAACATTTTAATGTAAAACGTCTTTTACATTTAGCTTTCTAATGGTTGGCTTGAAATGAACTGCAGGTACTTTTGATTTCTTGATTATGTTCAAAATTATAGAATTTTCATGTGTTGGCTGTTGGGAGTTTACGAAACCACGCACCACGACGGCAACTGCAACGCAACGCAATGTTGCTTTTTTCCAGAACACTAGCCTGCGTGCAGCCTCAACACTCCTCCGCAGGCTACAGAACATCGGCTTCACTAGATTCTTTGTTTTTTGTGAAAAATTGTTGCTTCCCTTGATGAGAGACTATGAAGTTGTCCTCTTCGATTACACAACTTGGCAATCCTATTTCTGTCGTTCTGTAATTCAGTTCTAGGCCTCCAAAGTAAAATTCGCTCATTTTCAATGTTAGTTTTCGAAGACTTTTACGAAGTTCTCAGACATTTAACTGAAGAAGGTTTTCTCTGACCTTCTGAACAATATGTACATAAGCGTATGGGCCAGGGGAGCTAGGAGGGCGGCAGCCCCCCCTAACGTTGGAAAAATTTACCAAATCAGCCTTTTTCGGGCAAAAATCCGCCTCAAGTCGGGCAAATATTTTTTGGTAAATAATTGACATTTTATCGGGCAGCCCCCCCCCCCCTCTAGATGTTATCTTCCCGTAAGCTTATAAATATGTAAAAGGTAGCTTGCAGAAACAATTCTTGGTTTTCAAGAAACAAAATGGAAGATACAAGATGACGTTGTTGCTGGCGTTGCCGTCCTGGTGTCGCAAACTCTCTTCTTGCGAGGTTGCGACATCATGAAAAGAATTGTTGATTTATCTGCATAATCTTTGGTAAAGCAGGCGCCTGCCATGATGCCAAGGAGTTCGAATATGTTCCAAAGAAGCCATATTATATTGAAACTACTCCCAAACCACTGAATTCCAAACAGAGTAAAATGAAGAAAAGAATCCGTTTAAAACACCTTTAATTTATCATGAACCATAGATATTTATAAGGAAGTGCATAAAATTGTTTAGCGTTTTCAAATCCATCTCGATAAAAAGCTCTAACGAGCAACGTTACACTAGGAACTAGTAAAAATTTATGAAAGTCTGGCACGAAATTTTAGAAGCACTAAGAAATGTTTTAATTAGCAGCTTGTTGAAACGAAGCTGTCATTACATTGCACCCTTACTTATGAGTAATATTCGCTACAAATTAAGTGCTATTTGATCGTAATGCCGGATGAGTCAAAACTGTACAGATGTTTGAGAGCCTGTAGCTCTCAAACCATTGATCAGATATCTACCGGGTGAGCCAGAACAAAGTTCCCACTTTTAAAAGTTCATAGCACCACGAATACTTGATGGATGGGAATGAATCGAATTCTGTTTTATATCTGAGAGATTGAAGTATTTTTAGGAAATATTTCTCCCGTTTTTACAAGCATTGGAACTTATAGTTTATTCGACGTTACGAAAATTTCTTGGTTGCAAAATGCCTGCAAAAGGGCCTGAAACTCTTGACCAAATATTTAAGAAACTCCTCGCACAAAACAATAAAGAAAGTACAATTTTTCACGGGCGAGAGATATCATCTGCACATTTATTGCTATGGGATTGAAAAACTTCAGTATTTGTTTGAATATCTATGTCCTATATCTCCTGAGAGGGGTGAAATGCCTTTGCCTCTGTGTGAGGAGATTTCTTACGATTTGAGCAAGTGTTTTAGGCCCTTTTTCAGGCATTTCGCAACCAAGAAATTTTCGTAAAGTCGAATTTACTAATATTTTCAGTACTTCTATCCCTCAGCTTCTAATTAGAATTTGAATCATTCAAATCCATCAAGTACTCTTTGTGATATGAATTTTCGAAAGTGGGAACTTTTTTCTGGCTCACCCGGTATAAACTGATTATTCTTCTTTGGCTAAAGTTTCAACTTGGATAAGAATATGTAATTTATCAAAGTCAGCCGTATCATTCTCATATTATAAGCGATTTCATAAAAATGTTTCATCTTGAAATCCTTGAGAACAAGCCTAAAATCCTTGATCAAACTTGCTACCAATTTAGCCCCACAGCCATCATAACCAAATTCTATCGGTCTATCTTGTCGCTCAAACATTTACTAGGTATGTAAAGAGGCTGCAACGTAATCGCATCCACTTGAAACTGTCATTCAGCCTTTTTTGTCTATTTTCTATTATCATGAGGCTGGATTGCTAGCAAATTTAATCAAGGATTTTAGGCCTTTTTTGAAGGATTTTGAGATGAAGCATTTTTATAAAATCGCTTGTAATTTGAGAACGATAAGACCAATTTTGCCAAACTAAATTTTCTTATCTAAGTTGATATGCTAGCTACACAGGTATTATTAGTTTATAGGAATTTGATAAATTGTTTGAGAGCTACAGGCTTTCAAATATCTAAATATTTTTCTGAGTCACCCGGTACCCGTTATCTTTCTTACGAGATGTTGTTGTATGTCAAGATAATTTCCCTTAAAGGGAGTACAAAGACCAGCATGCTTTGCTCACAGTCAGCGACTTGCTCTGCACAGCTTCCAGAATAACTGACTGTACGAAATTCACAAAAACAAAAACAAACGATGGCAAAGGCTGCTGGTCTTTGTACTCCCTTTAACGTTGGAGTGTAATGACCGATTCAATCAGATAATTTTTAATTTCTAAGTTTGCTTTTCCACTGTCAACTTATTTATGTTTTAACTGCCTCACCTTTAAATAAATAATGCCTCACCTTTCCATACAACAATACATTTTTGTACATTTTACATTCAATTTACATAACGGATATAAAAGTGGTTTAAAGAGAGCTATTGAAATCGAGGATGCTTACCAACGTTCGAACGAAGAGACAAAAAAGAACGCGTCTTTGTTGTAACTTTAAGCTTACCCTTGTAAGGTTTAGGCAGCATATGCGTCAGATATTTAAAAAAGCTAGGGTAAATGGCTATTACACCTGTCTGTCGATTGAATGGCTTTGAACGAACTGTAGGTAATCCATCATAATTCTAGTGCGCACATTTTTGTTATCGTCATTACGAAGAGTTTCTTCATCTAAAGATTCTTCGTTTATGACAGGTAATGAAATACATTTATTCCTTTGGGCACAGTTAGGCCGGGTATTGTGGACACGATCGACACCAATCGTGTCCGCATTACCCATAATTCGACCAAACATTAAAACACCATAATCTGTTAATTGATTGCAAAAAAATGGTAGAATTTTCAAGAAACCCTTAGTTGATGAAGGTCAACAATATGGTGGTAAGCAAAGGTCTGTCTCTTGTCTGGGTTACCCTTTAGCAATTAGATGACATCACAATTTCAACACAAGCAGAAATAGAAAAAAACTTCGTCATTTCAAAACTTATAATGATACATTTAAAATTGCGCGCTGGAATTATGGTAAATTTTCTTAAATTCCCTGGGTACCAATATCTCAAAAAAATTTGGCATCAAAACAGGGTACCAGACTCTCACCTTTTTTGGAGAGTTTGGTACCCAGGGTACTTTAAAGCCATTCAAACCACAGGAATTTGTCATATTAGCCTTGCTTTTTCAATTCAATTTTATTCAATTCAATTTTTAGTGATTTGACCCATATGCTGGTTTGACTTATATGCTGGTTTAGGCCATATATGAAAGAACAGATACCAAAGGAATAGCAATTGTGAACACAGAAAATACCCAAAAGTTTATTCGGTCAATCTTTCCTGCGATCATTTTCCACAGATCCTGATTCTCCATTTCTGTCTCTTCTTCCGGCGTCAAGAACGTGAATTCTCTTTGTAGGGTTGAAGATTTTTTAGCAAGTGTTCTTCTCCTGTGCATACCACATTCAGACTGTTGTTCGTCTTGCTTTTTGCGGTAGTCTTCAAGTTCAATAGCACCATCAGCATTCATCTGAACTACCATTGATTTTTCCGCGGCTACCTCCTTTTGTTTGCGCTGCTTCTTCCTGCATCTACTACAGAAAATATGGCACAATTTGCGCGGAGGCTTTGTTGTTTTGAACGCAATATGTGTTGTGAAAACTACCGCGACTAACGTTCCGTTCATTATAAAAAACAGAATTGCGTACATCACACCAATCAGGGGGCTCGTGTCAGACTTCTCAGGTAATTTCTCGGATATGACTAGGAGGTAGACGCTCATGGCAAGCACGACAGTGATACTGTAGCCAATCCTCTCCCCTGTCTCAGGGGGGATGAAGAAGACAGACAGGGACACAAAAGATAGGCATAAACATGGCAATACAAGATAGAGCACATAGTAAGTCGGCATACGTTTCATTGTCAATGTAAATTCAATCAATGAAAATTTACGTGAGCAGCATTCAAATTTTTCTGATCTTAGTTTCGATGTCAAGGATTTGAAAGACCAAACCCCACTAAACACAGAAAATTTTCCTCTAAAATCACTCACTGATGTCGGTTGCCTGTAGAACTTTAGCTGAAGATTGTCATTTGTTTGTGAAATAGAACCAAAAGTCATGGTGCAGGATTGCGTATCAAAGGGGAACCATTTTACTTGAATATCGCATGATGACCGGAGAGTGACCGGTGACATCCAGATTACTGTTCCCGTTTCGAGGATTCTCAAATTCGCTTTGTAGACATCAGTAGCTGACATACTTGTATAGGATGCGGTATTATATAGCAAAATATCCGGTGTCCAAAACGCACTGCTTGGCACAGTCAGGAACTCAGTACCATTATACTTCGATTTGTCCCATTTTAGTTCAGGATCGACCCAGACCATCATGACGCGAGCATTAATGACTAACTCTTGTTCTTTTATGTCCAGTTTGACGATCTTGTTCAGTCGTATGTCAAACTCCACCGTCAATGGCTTGTTGTCTGTCGTCGAGGGCCTAACGTTTGCATCATAGCCTCTCGAGAGATTTCCGAGGAGGTCGCTTTCAACCTTGGATGTATCAACAACTTTGAAAACCATGGATATTATAAGAGCAAGAGAGATACTCCCAACATTTCGCGATTCCATCTTCCTTCCTTCTCTCGACTCTGACAACTTTGATTTCTGCCTTCGATCAAAATGTCAACTGTTTTATTTTCGTGTGAAACAAAAGAAAGGTTTATAATCTTGCGGTACAATTCAGTTCTCTTGACAACGGGTGTGCAACAAATCTATGTCTTTGTCTTTGCATTCGTGACAAGAAATTGTTTCCTCTACTCTTCCTGCGGTTTTCTTTTTTATGAAATCACAATTTAGATGATTATATGAAAGAGTCAACCACTGGCATTGATATTCAAATTTAAGAGAGTTTACCTACATTCGCCTAATGACGTTAGCAACCTTGATGATACTGCCACAAAATTATCAATTCATTTGCAGTATGCATATTTACAAATAGCTATAAATTAAAAGCTAATGCACGCCTACTATCAATCAAAGTAAAAAGAAAGTAAAAAACAAAATACATTGATACAGAATAACTAGCTACAAATATATATATACAGATTTTTACAATGTTCAAAATTTTTCTTTTGTGGTATTTACAACGCAACGATTTTTCTCTCTCTATCTATCTGTTCAAGAATCCAACCTGGGACACGACAGGTCTGCATACATATTCTACAATTGCATTCATCTCCCCTCCAGATTTTGATTTTCCTTTTAAAACTAGAGAGGGTATCTGACTGTTTTAAGTCATTGGGAAGTGCCTGCCATAATCTACAGCCAAGAAACGATATCGTCTCTAAGCCATAGCAAGTGGTACGTGCTTGTGTTGTGGCAATGATAGGTTATGGCTAGAAAAGTTCATCAATACACTGCATACTAATGACCAACTTGCAAGAATAAAACTTTCTTGTTATTTTTCACTACCTTTTTTATGCTCCGTTAAACGTTTACAGACACGTTACTGATAACGATACCAACAAACTACGCTACAATACTACAGAGAAGATACCACAGGGAACAAAATACTATATGTCTACGCCGTGGCCATTATATAAAAAAGGTAAAAACTACACAAAACTACACCTAACTACTACCACCAAAAAGGAAATTTACATATAAAGACGGAAAACAAAACTACAAGTTAAGGTTGCTTTCAAAAAATAATTGCGAGTGTAGGTCCATTACTACTTTCATCGTCATTTGAAGATTTCTCTGACGTCTGCATGGTCTGCATCAAGTAACGGCCGATTTCGTAATAATTCGTTTCCTTTCATTGACATACCAGTGCAAAGCGCTTGGCAATTGCAAGCAATGGAATTTCTGCGGCTGATTAGCCAAACTGCAAATGCAAATGAAGCATGGTCAATACGATGTCTTGAAACATGTTTGGCTAACTTGAAGGTGTTGTGGCGCAAATCGTCTGACTTTGCAGCCAGGACAGTCAGGCGGGTGGGGTTCGAGCCCTATCACTTGAACGTCATGACAAGGGGCCGCGGACTCACTTAGGTCTGGTCTACTTCTGTGATCCCAGCGCTTGGAGCTAAAAACAGCAACTTCACTTTCATTTAATTCATTTGAGTTGCATGTGAAAAGGGTTGTCAAGGGTTCTTCTTGAGACCACGAAGATTGTGTAACGAAGGTAAAAGGATAAATACAAGCACCTGCACCTATCTAAACAAACTTTAATGTCTGGTAGGAAATTAGTGGACGTTTAATCTCTTTCTCACTTATACCGCATTTGCACCGACACAGTTGAACCAGCTTGAACTAAACCAAGTTAAATTTCAACCAATCAAATGCATTCTATTTGTCCGACTGACCAATTAGAAGGCCCCATTCGAGAACCTGGTTAAATTTAAGCTGGCTTAACTTGCAAGTGTGAATGGGGTATTACTAGGTTATCGTGTAATTTTTTTAAATAACACGATATATTGTTATTATACTATGCTGACTATGTTGAAAGAGGGACATTATCCAATCTTTATCTTCTACTGTTTATGAAACAAATAATCAACAACTACCAAGAAAAAAATTACTTACACCAAAATCTTCCCCCAATATATTTTCTGTTTTGTTCGTAAAAGATACGTGTAGTTTCCATGTTATCGTCCTTGAAATATTGTAGAGTAGTTAGTAGGGATGTATCAGTTCAGGCAAGAAGCGAAACTACGACAATGTATAAGTCTAGTTAGTAGGTAGACTTACTACATCGTCGTAGTCTTGCTCCTTGCCTGTGAGACCGCCACAACTACGACTCATGAGCTAATACCCCTTTCACACTGGCAAGTTAAACCAGCTTAAAATAAGCCAGGTTATTGAATGCTGCGTTCTAATTGGTCGATCCAACAAATCGAATGCATTTGATTGGTTGAAATTTAACCTGGGCTAGATAAAGCTGGTTTAACTGCTTCAGTGTGAATGAGCTCTAACTTGAGACGACCACTATATGATCGAGAACATTGATGCTAAAACGCTTCAAAATTCGAGGTTCCAGGACTTGAAAATGAACAAACTAGTTAGAACTTAGCAGTACTCAGTTAAATGTTTTTTTATCCAAAAAATTTAAATACTTGAACTTTTCTGCAATAATATTCCTGTGTAGAGACAAATTTGATCAGGTAAATCCGCTCGAAGCTTCGAGAGTCAACGTCCGTCGCCATTTTTGCCTCGATCATTGGAAGTTGAATCCGATCAACCAATCAGAGCGCGTTATTCGAGTTCTATTCTGCCATATTTGGCTCTCGACTTCTCTCTGCTGCAAATGCTGCTCTCTGATTGGTAAGCCACAAAAGTGACTCGGCTGGCCGCCTCAACGAACAGTTAGATTAGAAGACTAGTTAGTAGGTAGTGTTTATAGTATCATGTATCGTGATTTTTTAATTCAATATAAAAATTGACTTACGAAATGATTTCAATACTCTACAATCAAGAATGTTAATGAAATACTGCGTTTAATTTAACATTTATATTTCCATCATAAATAACCCCAACCCCAACCGCCCCAACCCCAATCAATTCATAAAAATCATGCAACAGCGTTTAAATTACCAATGCGACAAACAATTTTGAAAGTTAAATTTGCACAATAGACGATTCCGGAAAAGATGGCGTCGGGGGGCATTTAACCAAGATGCATTGCGTTCTATAATGGAATCAACAGTGATTCTATAGAAATTCGATCATCAAACGCAATGCATCGTGGTCAAATGCCCCTCGACGCCATCTTTTCCGGAATCGTCTATTGCCTCCAAAGTCGGTTTCGTGTAAAAACAACACTTCACGAGCTGTTAATCTTATCACTTTAAAATTTTTAAGGTCTCAGGCGAATTTCCCACACCTAACTTTTTGAAAAATGCTTTCTTTTAATTTACAACAAGCAAGAAATACTATACTAGAAATTTTTGCGGTGCATCCCGCTGAAATGAAATGTTTCATGGGATGGTCAAATAAAAAGGCACAGTTTGACAAGCAAAATCTGAATCGTTTATCAAGCGTTGTTCGCTCGTTCAGCCAGAGCTCTAGACAACTGGATGCTTTTTGTGGTATAATCTGGTATAATCCACCTTTTCAAGATAAGAGCGCGAAGCAGCAATCTTTAGTTAAATTTTCTTTCTGGAAATCAGCATCTTGTTTTGCTTACAAAGTTTACATCCTTACCTAACTTTATGTTGAAATTGTGGCGATACAATTGTCTGTCCAAATTTCAAACCTCGGACAATTGTCTGTCCAAATTTCAATATAAAGGAATGTGGAAATTTGTTCAAGATGCTAAAAATTGTAGGCATAACAAGATTGTGGAGTTACCTTGGAAAGTTGGATTTGTGAACGTTGGATTATTCATTTGTGACTCGCCTCCTCGAGGGTTAACTTAAGTACTCCATGGCATGGGGTTGTGCCATTTTTTAGGGTACCTTTTTCATTCTCGGATTCGGATTTAGGGAATGGTTTCTAACGATTTCCAAATCTTTATGGGTATCATTGTCAGTGCCTCTTCATTTAAGAGTATAGTTTTTCACTTTTTTCGAATATATGGCAGTAGCGTAGCCAGGGGGGGGGGGGGAGGGTCGCCCCCCCCAATGGTCAAAAAGTTGGTGTCTGAGAAAAGCCCAAATCTGCAATAAAATCGGCACCTCAGGGGGGTCAATGAAATTTCTGGCAAAATTAATAATCCTGCAAGGGAAATGTCATTGTTTATGAGATATTTACTTGGTCACCTTAGCACCTGTCCCCATAGTTTCAAGATAATTAGGGCATTCAGTGACAGCTTTATCATTCTGCTAGGAACTTACATTTTTCGAAGATTTCTATGTTCTTAGAAGTAACTGATTTACCTATGTTAGCAAACAATGTCAGAATTATTGACTGAGCTTTTCCTCGCTTCGCTCGTATTCGATTTACTATCCTCGACGTTACGCACACAAATTAGAAAGAGGCTTTCTAAGCCAAAGTAAAGAGTGTGCCCCTTAAAAATGTTCCTTTCGGTGCTAATTTATAGAAACTTTGCTACAAACGTTGTTTAACTTTCAATTTTAGCAATCGCCAACATGGAGTCAGGAGAGATGTTCCAAGCCAAAGTAAAGGGCGTGGCCTTAAAAATTTTTCTGGGGGCTGGGCCCCCAGCCCCCGCTTTTATAGCGCCTTCGGCGCGAGACGATGCCCACCTAATCGCTAAAATACTCCTACGGGCCTGCACTAACGCACTCGTTGAACTGTTTCCATCAGAATGTGGCGAAAAACATACAATTCTGGCGTTATTCAGTAAGTTTCCACACCAGACTTGCAAAGATTCCTCACTTTCGGTGCACTCTCTGTTGGTTCGGGCTGGATCTGCAGTTCGGGCCACCACCCCCGTTCAACTTCAGGCTGGATCCGCCCCTGTGAGGAACGCCCTTTTTGTCGGCAAGTTGCGGGTCTGCACCCCTCAATAATTTTCTTTAGCTTCGCCCCTGGAAGATCATGAATGTCTCCACACCTTGTCCTGATTATCGAAGTTTTTCTCGCCAAATAGCCCATCATGAGGACTCTTCTCCTTCTCATATTAGGATGGTGTCTCCAAAAAGGGGCGTTTTCCGACGTTCTGAAGGGCGTGGCCCCAAAAAATTTTCCGGGGGCAAGCCCCCAGACCCCCAATTTTTGCTCGCTTCGTTCGCAATTTCGCCCCCCCAACAACAGCACCCTGGCTACGCCACTGATATATGGGCATCCTTGTTATACCTTTTCTGGATTCATGGGTGGAACCTTTTTGTCCAGAATGGCACTACTCCGTATCATAGAGTACTTAAGTTAATCACCTGGGTTGCTCGCCTAATGTAAAAATAAATCTAGTCTCAAATGATCACGCTCTGACTGCAATGAATGTTATGCCATATACGAAAGAGCAGAGATGAGCGGAATCGCAAATGTGAGAACCAAAAATAACCAAAAGTTTATTCGATCAATCTTTCCTGCAATTTCCTTCCACAGATCCTGATTCTCCATTTCCTTTTCCTCTTCGGGCGACAATAACGCGAAATCTCTTTGCAGGTTTGAAGAATTTCTGACCAGTGTTCTTCTCCTGTGCACAGCGAATTCTTGAGACGAATCATCTTGCTGTTGGCGGTGCTCTTCAAGCTCGATGCTGCCGTCGTTAGCTCTGTTAACAATCACTGATCTTTCGGCTGCCACCAGGGGCGGATCCAGCACAAAGTTGAAGGGGGGCAACATGCGGAGAGGGCGCCAAAAATAGGATAGAAAGAAAGCGCGCCAAAGGCGCGCGAAAATTTTTGGACTCTTGGTTAAGAAACTTCTTTGGTTTTTCTACTAAATAACGGCTTGATTTGTTCGAAACATTCATAAAAGACTGCATTAGGGTCACGATGAGGGGCGCACTTCTCGCCAAAAAGGGGGCGCCAAGCTGAGTTTTCCTCGTGAAGGGGGGGCAGTTGCCCCCACTTGCCCCCCCTAAATCCGCCACTGGCTGCCACTTCCTTCTTTTTACGATGTTTCTTTTTGCATCTGTTGCAAAAAATATCACAGATTCTGCGTGGGGGCTTCGTTGTTTTGAAAGCGATGTGCGTCGTAAATACAACTGCCAATAGCGAACCGTTCATTATGAAAAAGAAGCATGTATACATCACCCCAATTATTGGTCTCTGGTCAGACTTCTCGGGGAGTTTGTCAGATATGACCAGGAGGTACACACTCATAGCAAGGACTGCAGTGATGCCATAGCCGATCCTCTCTCCCGTCTCCGGCGGGATGAAGAACACACATAAAGACACGATTGAGATACACAAGCAGGGCAAAACCAAATAGAGGACATAATACATTGGCAAGCGATCCATTGTTAGTGTAAATTCAATCAGTGAAAATTTACTGTGGCAACATTCGTATTTTTCAGATCTTAGTCTTGGTGTCAAGGATTTAATCACCCAAACCCCGCTCGACACCGAAAACTTCCCTCTAAAATCCGAAACTGAGGTGGGCTGCTTGAAGAACTTCAATTCCATATTCTCCTTTGTTTGCGAAATTGAGCCAAAAGTCATGGCGCAAGATTGTTTATCGAAGGGGAACCATTTGACCTAAATGTTGCATGATGACTTCAAAGTGACAGGTGACATCCAAGTTACTACCCCTCTGTCGTCAATACGCAAATTTGCTTTGTACACATCAGTTGCAGAAGTGCTTGTATCGGAAGCTGTATTATACAACAAAATGTCTGGTTTCCAAAAAAGACTGCTTGGTGCAACTAGAGATATGGTACCATTGTGCTTCGCCTTGTCCCATTTCAACCTTGGATCGGTCCAGACCATCATGACACGACCATTGATGACTAGTTCTTGCTCCTTGATGTCTAGTTTGACGATCTTGTTGAGTCGTAAGTCAAAGCCGACGATCGTTGGTGAAGCACTAGAAAGTGTAGGCCTAACGTGTGCATTGTATCCTGTTGTGAGATTTGCGAGGAGAAGGCCTTCGATCGTCGTTGTCGTCCCCATCTTGAAAAACATCGAAGTTATTATAGCCAGAAAGATGGATTTATTAACGAGTGGTTCCATTTTGGCACTTGCTTTCACATCTGTCAAATTCTGTGGCTACGTTGCATTAGAAATATTAGAAATACTGCTGTTTGGTCTCCTGTGGGCGGAAAACCAAAAATCTGTTGGTTTACGTCATGAATAAATAAACAACAAAACAGCTTAGTCCTCTTGACAACGGGTCATCAACAAATTGAATGAGTTTTTAGCCAACCAGGTATTGTTACTATTATTTTGATATTTGAATTGTATATTGTTCGTGCTATACTAAACAAATCTCACTTTTGGAACAGGTGACGCAATGATCGAGGAGACGGCGGGTATCACCCTAGCCTGCGTCACAGATGGTCTGTAATGCAGGCTAGTATCACCCGTGCATTTTGGCAAACTAACTTTGACTGAGACAAGCAAAGGTCAAAGAACAAAGGCCAAACTTAAATTTCAGATAAGTTATTGGGGAGTAGCTGAACCATATGACTATGGCTGAACAGCCCAGGGAGAAACTCCAATATTAATGACAGGAAAGTGCAGAGAGAGAGTACCCCCCAAAATACTTATTTTCTGTGTTTAAGAACCTTTTAGTTGTGAAGATTCAAGAAGCTGTCCATCACCCTTCCCTTATAAATACAGTAGCCTGCGTGCAGACTTTGTTGGTCACTGGGGAGGATGGGAAAGAAAGGAACTACAACTTTGTGCTAAAATACAGTGTAATCTCTGAACATTGAAATAACACCAAAAACATACTACTAAGATGGCACCGTCTACTGGCCCAAATCTACAGAGAAATGTGCACGAAAATTTTATTGCCAGGTACCTTGATGTCATTTTGATCGGAATTTTGATAAACTACACGTTTTTTTCATAAGAAACTGGTTTATAATAAGAAACTAGTACTAGGATGGCCGACAATTTAAGAAACTCTAGTACTAAGTTCGGAAAGAGCTAAGAAACTTTCAAAAGCAATATTCAAAGATATTATGATAAATATGTCGTTGAACCCTTATTCTTGAGTAATATTAACTAACCGTTTTATGTTTTGGACGTAATAGAACAATTTTTCTTCCTACCTGATGTTTTTTATGTCAAGAAACATAAATCTGCAGCAGTGTTGGAAACTAATTCATGCATTTAAAAAATAAGAAACAAATTAAGAAACTTTTAGAACTAAATGCCGAAATGTTCATGTTAAATTAAGAAACTTTTAGTACTATGGCATGACCCAAGTTTCTTATAAAAAAAAGTATAGCCTAGCCCAGCCTAGCACTAATAGTTGCGGCGGAGCCGCAAATCTATTCGAGTTGAATTGAAAACGAGCGATGTCTGTCATAATGTATGCATGTTTGAGTCTCGATTCCATGTTCAAAAGGAGGTAAACAGCGCGGGGGCGGAGGCGAAATACAACGCGAAGAACACGTAGGTCGATTTATAGGAAATGCTATGCTGTTTTGAATTGAAATATCGAAGTGAAGTCACAAGCTAAAGTAGAATTGAAAGTGCCAGCGAAAGAATGCAGTTAGTAGGCTCGTTGTTTTGAAGTTATCAAGCGGAAGAAGACAGCTTGGTACGCCTACTCGATTTGCAAACAAATTATGATAATAAATTGGGAGGTTTTTGTGAATTATATTTATTTCATGGTGAAATGTCATGATAATATATTGTTCAAATGTTCTGTTTGTTGTCTGTTTCCACTTCGTGCAAAAACCAATACGCCGCACTCACTGACTATTGTTATTGCTAGTTAGTAGCTGAGATACTGGGCTTCTCAAAAAAATATTCGCTGTTTGCTCGGTGTTTGCTACAGTCTTATGGAAGAATCAAATAAGAAGGTAGAGCTGCAACANCCCCGGGGGGGGGGGGGAGGTACTTAGTATATTTTTCTGACGGGATGTGCACGCCTTTCCGGGTATCGTTTTCGCCTAAGGCAATTTTTCTAAAAGCCGGTTGTTAAAAGGCGTATTTTGTGTATTTTTTACGTTATGGAGTATACTTTTCGCCGATATTTTCTAAAGCCGGGTATCGTTTTGAGGGGAAAATTCTAAAGCCGGGTCAAAAAAAAATTCTTGGAGTGCACACCCCCGTACTAATTAAAGTCAAGTACCCCCCCCGGGTATGACACCCTGTTTTTTGTTACACGTCAAAGAGCTCTGAGTTATAAATTCAGAACGATCAGCTTTTAGAAAAGCCTAAACAGTGGGCCTAAATACTGTAAGTAAGCAAATACAGGTTTTTCGGATTTCGATGTTTTCAAATTGCGACAGTCTTTGCTTATGTTATGTATATGAGGGCTTTTATACGGAAAAAGATCTGACTAAGTTTTGTCTGAAGAGACGAATTTTGGGACAATTCCTTGCTAAAATTTTCACGTGTGCTCTAGAAAAAATATAATTCAGTTGGTATTTCCAATTTTATGATGATTTTATCAACTTGTCATTAGGAAATCATAACACAGGACGTACAGATGGTAACGGTAATATCAAGGTGTCTATATCTAAATATATTTCAAGTGTGAAATTAAATAGTTTAAATTGACAGCGCAATCTAATACTTTACTCAAACGGCGGGACATTTTTTGGAGCAACCGGGATCAAAAAATTTGAACCCCATAATTTGTAATTAGTATGTTTTGTTCAGCAAATTCAGGAGAAAATCAATGTATATAAAGAGTTTATAAATCCGAAAAAATCTTCAAAAATGTTCTTTTTCAATCAGATCGCCGCTGTGCAGTAGCATTGTCATCCTCTGCGTAGCAGTATGTTTGTAGCAACAAGAACACCTTGTGCAAGATGGCGTCGTAAAAAGGACTGGCTCCACGAAGAGTGCGACTTCAAATCACTTGCAGGAAGCAAAAGATAGCTGCAACGGTGGCAAATAGCACTCACCCAAAGCCCCAAGCCTTTCAAGATGTTTATTTATTTGAGCAAAAAGGTAAGTGGATTGTGAATAGCGTCCATCCATCAGTTTAGTCCTGAGGGAGTGCTGTGCTGTGGTCTGTGTGCTTGTGTGAAAACGGCCTAAGCCTTAGAAACCTAACAAGAAGAGATATCCCTATCTTAAGATTTGCGCCATAGTGCAAATTATTGACTAGTGTGATGAACTATTTACCCCCCCCCCCACTATGCAAGGATAGCNTTTTCTTCGCGGTGGAAAATATAGTCTACACGCAGGCTACCCCCTTCTCCTGTTTTCATGAAAATCGTTATTTAATGACATGAGATTTGTTGCTAGGAGACACCCCTCATATAATAGGCTTTGAGTTCAGTAAATAATTGATATGACGTTTCCATTCAAAGGTTGTTTGTTCATCAAGAGGTAATTGTCTCGCTCATTGTTAATTTTCTAAGCAATGTAAGGCATCTTATCAATCAAGTAGAAAAACAGTAAGGCTAGGATTTCTGGTATGTAGGCCTAACTGTCTGACTGCATGCTGACTGTAAGGAATAATTCCGCATCGCAACGGTAATCACACAAGGCTTCTTGTCTCCTAGATAGCGTAAGACTTGACAGCAAGTTGCACCTTATATAAACCCATATTTCCAGATTTTAGAGTACTTGATATCCACTGTCACTGCAGGAGTCCAAATGGTAAGAAACCTTCCTCACAGCTCGACAGCTTCGAAGACTCAAAACAAAAGCGGCCATTCAAGGATGACAGCAACAGCATTATGTTCGCCATGGACCGTGGACAATGAACAATGATCAATGCTCCCAAACATTTCAATGTTCATCAACAACAACTATTATGCCTGCACAGATATTTTCTCGCCTTTTGCGTACCAATATGTTCGGCCAAACATCGCTTCAAACATCAAACTTCCAAGGACAGAGCAAACATGACTCTATTGTTTTCATAGAAATAAGCCTACAGTATCTTATTGGCTAAAACGCCGCCGCATCATATCCGTTCTGTGTTCATACATCCGGTTGAGTGAAGGCATTTTAATATTTGCAATGCTGCTTTGCAGCGCAAATCAATAAGTCTAAACCTGGCCAGATAGAAGACATATCTTCCGTATTTATGATATTCGAGGTGATGGTCCTATCTTTTGCTCATCTAGCCAAGCAGACAAAGCAACATTGATATCGTAGCAAAACACGAGAAAATAAAATATTCAGTGAGGATAGTAAATTTTGTTAATTTTGGTTTTTGTTGTCATATTTTGAGCTCAGGACAACAAAATAGATGACAAGTCTTAATCTCTCCTAATATGAACCCCACTTTCCAAGATTAGCTGCTAGCAATGAACTTATCTTTAAGACTACATTATCTGCTGTGGTGAAAAAAATTTAGAGGCCACTGTTTATTTATTGTTCCCAACCATGTCCATGTACTTCGGCCCTGTGGAAGAAATCACAGGTAAAACAGCTGTGCAATCCTGACATCGTGATTGCACAATACAGCTGGTAATCAGTAAAGATTTTTCACTGGGAGCATTGGTAAAGTCTTGCAATCATATGATTTGTCACTGCAATCATTGCTAGTTCCAAGACTTTACCAACAATCTCGCTATTGCATTATATGTGATAGGCATGGATTTCGCTGCAGTTTTACCTGTGAAATAAGAGTGCATTCTGGTTCAGGGTTGCCAGATGTTTGAAACGGTCTGCACCCAAAAGTTTTATGGTTCACGGCCAAATTTGGCCAACCAAACAAAATTAGTCAAACAGCCAAATTTCGACCAAGTTTGTGCAGTATCATTGAAAATGGTTTTAAAGCAAAATAGGGTATACGGGGTTTAAAATGGGTAAGCTTGGGGTAAAATGGGTAAGGCAAAAAATATGACAGGATGTTGGAAAAAACTTCATATACAGATTTTGTCCAGCTACATCTGTTGGGAATACCCTCCTTGAAGTAGTGAATGTTGATTGAACAGTTCACGATCTACCGTTTTTGGGAAGTCAACATTACCCATCTTACCTTTACCCCAGCCTACCCATTTTACCCCTGCAGACCCTAACTTTTTGATCTCTTTACATGAAATTTGTTAATGCTTTAATTGTTTGTTTCTCATATCTTTACTGGCTAGTTTGACATTATGAATATAATGTTGAGCTTTATTCATGCAAATTTCATTTCATTTTTTCTATTTTAAAATATTTATACAGGTTATAAGTTTCATATCAAGATATGTTTTTCAAACCGACCTGTTTAAACGAAAGGACTAAACTAAGAACAAAAGAAATTAATATACCTAATTTATAATATAATATAATACAAAATCTATGAAAAAGAACGTAAAAATTAAATTAAATAGCTGTTTAAATAGCTGTTTAAATATTTAAATAGCTGTTTAAATAGCATAAATAGTTGTTTCTTTTGCTTTTTCAAGGTTTTTCTTCTTACTGCCAAAATTTGGCCAAAACATAAGATTTGGTTCTCAAAATACCCAAATGGCAACCCTGTTCTGGTTTATTTTGATTCAAATTTCACAGAGTCGATATATTTCCTATATATAAACATGCAGTATGATACGGTACATTGTTGAAAAGAAGATCAAGGTTGGCTTAAGTCAGGAAATTACATCTGTATTCCACAACACCTTCATATAATGTTTAAAGCTACATTCCCATAAATAGCCCCAAGGCTGCTGGGGCTTGGCTGCCATTCAGATATATTACAACCTATTTCGTAAATCTTTCTTCACAAGCATCAGACAAACATAAGGTTGCATTTTCTCATCATTAGGGCAAGTTGGACTTTTGAGGGAACCAGCCCATCTCCCGAAAAAGCATATTACCCTCCCGAAGGTGTGGTTGGAAGGAAAACCTGCATTTTCCCCTCAAAACCAGTCCCCTCGTTCATGCTAGAAACAACTTTCCAGATGAATCTGCAAAAGAAAGAAGATCCAACATGAAAAAACTGAAAGAGGCGGGTAGGTGGGAGATTCAATTTTGCAACCACTCCGCACAAGTGTGCAAAATTACTAAATTCTCAAACCAAACTCTGTTTTATGCTGCATAGAAGAAACCATGCCGCATGCACAACCATCTACAACACATAGATAATAAGACAAAATAGATCTCTAGAGACTTCCCATGGTACTTCAAATCTCCAGAGGCATAAATCTGTGATGAATAAGAAACTGCATGTTCGTTGCTTTAACTCCGATTAGAATGTCATTGTAATGGTCATTTAAAATCACTTTTTACTTCTTATCTATACAGATTGCCATCCCAAATAATGTCAAATTAGCATCAATTTCATGGAACAGGGAGCAAGGGTACATTGCCTGTGGAGGAGAAGATGGTCTTCTCAAGGTGCTTAGGCTCGAAACACAGTCTGGTAATTCCTTACGTTAAAAATTCTTGTTTCTTGCATATTTTTTCTGTTGTCGCTAGACTTATGATTTATTGATGATCTAGACTTATCACAAGTCTAATAAGCGGCATTTGGAAACCTTTCTCATGGGAGGGGGATCTGTCATCATCAAAGTTTACCAAAAGGCAATAGGAGCTCTGCCCCCTGGAGAAGTTTTGAAAAATTTAATTCCAGAAAATAGAAGAAAAACACATCAAACCACATCTGGTAAAGATTTCAATATATACTCCCACAATAATAGACAATAACGCTAAAGATGGCGGCCGCGCAAAGCATGCTGGTAAAAAACTCCCTGACGTCCACCTAACGACATACCGGGTGAGTTAGAAAAAACACTCCCCGTTTGAAAGGCCACTGCTCCCTGGATATAGAGGCAATAATATATTGGTAAATATATTGTTTAATAGTGGACATGTTCAAATAAATTCTAAAATTTACCTGACTGAAATCGGCCACTCCCTTCTGAAATTAGGAGGGATTTTCTCAAGAAAGCCCCTCCAAGAAACCTTCAAAAACGGCATGAAATCACGACCAAATTTTCGTCATATTTCTGCCTAAATAGCAATGACTTGTACATGCTTTAGCACGTTTTATCCCNCCAGAAAATCATTCACAATTAAAAAGCGGAGAGGCCGATTGCAGTAAGGTAAATTTTAAATCAGATTTGAACATGTCAACAATTACATAATGTAGTTGTCAATATTATCGTTTTGATATCCAGGGAGCAGTGGCCTTTCAAACGGGGATTGTTTTGTCTGACTCACCCGGTAGAAATTTTGGTCTGCCGTTTCGACTAGCTAGCTGGAACAAGGAATCAATGTAAACAAATAGAACATTTTTGTAATTCGAACTGGAATCTTTGATTGAAACTTCAATTTGAATCAAAACTTTACTTTTTCTGCTTTGGAAAGGTTTCCTTTCGAACTATGTTGCATTCGAACTCAAGGTC
This sequence comes from Aurelia aurita, assembly GCA_004194415.1. Classification (NCBI taxonomy): domain Eukaryota; kingdom Metazoa; phylum Cnidaria; class Scyphozoa; order Semaeostomeae; family Ulmaridae; genus Aurelia; species Aurelia aurita. The sequence goes on along the minus strand of REGM01000248.1, from coordinate 79,946 downwards.
AATTCTAATTCAAGCTAGCTAATCGAAACGGCAGACCGAAATGTTTACGTCATTAGGTGGTCGTCAGGGAGATTTTTACCAGCATGCTTTGCAGCAAAACACAACAGAGTCTTTGGAACTGCCATCTTTAGCGTTATTGTCTATTGTTTAGCAATCAACCGTTTTTGTGCAAAAACGGATATTTAATAAACAGCCACATTTCGATGAACAGGTGAGATCTCTAAATGGAAGAGGTGGCTTTGCATCCCCATATTCTAACTAATCAGCTAATGCATATACCAATCTAACATTACCTTCTTGTAACTTTTTGGTTATTTTTTTTTGCTGTTACGTTACATTTAGGCTCTATCGTTTAGTGTATGTTGTTTATAAATTAAGGTATCCTCGAGTCCGGAATCGTTTGCTGTATTAAGAGTGCACCAGTGAACCTTATGTGAGGGGTATCTTACATGCCGACATTTGATGGTAATAAATTTCTATTTCACAGGCTCTGACCAGAAGGTAAGAGGGCTAGCAGCCCCAAGCAATCTCTCAATGAATCAAACACTTGAGGGTCACACAGGTATGTACTGTATCGTTATATGTGTTTAAGCACCAAGATTAGAAATTGTGTTATCCCTGTAAATTCAGAATGAAGTCAGTGGGCATCATTAGCTCCTATTATGTTCATACATTGCTCAGCTTCCATAAAAAGTATTCCAGAAGTTTCATTTTGTGGTTCTGTTCTTGCAAGCAATTTGAAGTTCTGTAGCTCTATGATTTTACTATTGATTAACTTTCCATAGGTGCTGTACAAGTGGTTACATGGAATGAGCATTTTCATAAGCTTACAACGAGTGATCAGTATGGACTTATCATTGTCTGGATTCTGTACAAAGGTATGCATTTGACCTGAGAACTAGACCTCAGCATTTTGTTAAGTTATAAAATTTCTAGTTCTTGTCTTGCCAAACACCAGAAGTGCATGTTCTTCGCAAGGTACAGCTCTGTCATCGAAAGATAATGAATATCCAACAGTGGACAGCTCTGAAGGTTCGCAACGATCTTTTGGAAGTTCTTGTAAACCCAACAAGAATTGTTTTCATCCTCCTTGCAAGCTTCTTCAGCGTATCTCCTTCGTACTTCAGTGATAATTTTATTTCGGCATCCAATCATTTCTGCCTGTTCTTGTTGCAACTCGATGGGAAAGATGGAAGACCTTTTTTATTCAAATTGTAAAATGTTTTATTCTTCAGGAGTTTGGTATGAGGAGATGATCAACAACAGGAACAAAAGTGTTGTAAGAGACATGAAGTGGAATGCTGATGGTCAAAAGATATGCATCATCTATGAGGATGGTAATACTTCACATTCTACACTAGAAAATTTGAATGTTTGGATTGTTGATACGACAACCTTGTCTTTTATTTACGCCTTTTGGAACCTTTCTACATGACAGCCAGAAATCCAGTGCTGTGTAGATGCAAAGAATTTTGTTTTTCCTTGGACTCTTCAAATAATTCTCACTGGTCTATGCCAATCTTTGTGGCTCTAATTTGGATTCAAAACAGAAATTCCAATCTTACTGATTTGCTTATTTCAAAACGCAGGTTTTAATAAATACGAATTTCCTCTTTCGGTAGCTACACGACGTTTCATACTAGAACTTTCACTATGTTTATCGTATTCCGGAAGACTTTTTTGCAAACCAGCATCGTTCGTTCTGTAGGTGCTGTTATTCTTGGCTCAGTTGATGGTAACAGAATATGGGGGAAAGAGCTGAAAAATGTTCAGCTTTCAAATGTGGAGGTAAATCACTACGTTACTTGTTGAGGATTGCTCTTATAGGATAAATGTGTTTGTGGTACTTGGTGGGGCCTAAAAGAATTTTTAAAATTTTGGTAATATGGTGATATTTGCATATAACGGAGTTGTATCCAGGTGGACAGATATTTTGTAATTTGGACTAAACCTTCAGCACAAATCCTCTTTTTCTTATTCTTTGCATATGCTGAAATTTAGCACACATCAGATTTTTCACTGTAGTATGACACAATTTGACTCATGCAAAGTGACTGAACATATTTCTAGTTGAAATTAGCACTATATAATTGTACTACTCTGTAAATGCCTCGGGCATGACAGCTGATTCATTGCTGAAGGCAGCGTTGAATAGCGGATTATTTACTTAGGCCCGGTTTTAGTCCAGGTTTTAGGCTCGGTAATAGGTCCCGGTAAATAGCATGGTACTACTAATACTGTTGAGTGTCCACCAATTTTATTCAATAGCGGTAGCTCCAACCATGCGCCAACGAGTATCAGTTATGGCTGATTTGACCACTCAGTAGACATAGTCAAACATGATCTTCTTTCTTCATAGTGGTCTCCTGATGGGAAAACTATTTTGTTTGGCATAACGAATGGTGAAATTCATATATATGACAACATTGGCAACATAATGGTGAGAAATGCAGTCTTAGCTACAGTAAAGGCTTTTNAATAGCGGATTATTTACTTAGGCCCGGTTTTAGTCCAGGTTTTAGGCTCGGTAATAGGTCCCGGTAAATAGCATGGTACTACTAATACTGTTGAGTGTCCACCAATTTTATTCAATAGCGGTAGCTCCAACCATGCGCCAACGAGTATCAGTTATGGCTGATTTGACCACTCAGTAGACATAGTCAAACATGATCTTCTTTCTTCATAGTGGTCTCCTGATGGGAAAACTATTTTGTTTGGCATAACGAATGGTGAAATTCATATATATGACAACATTGGCAACATAATGGTGAGAAATGCAGTCTTAGCTACAGTAAAGGCTTTTTTATTATTAAACTCATAACACTCTTAGAACCGTAGGATGTGCATAAAAGATTTGAAATTTCAGACAACACTACTCTGTTTTATTTCTTAGGGAAAGCTAACTTCGTATTGCTTGTCAAATGTCACTGGTGCTGTTAGAGTGGCTGGGCTTGAATGGTAAGTTTCTGCTACATACATAATTTAGACGGCCAAAACTAGGTAAGCCATGCTATACTTTGTCCGTATAGAATTCAGATTTTTATATATACCTGTATTAGCAGTTATTTGACGAGCAAAGCTCAAAATAAATGTTTATTTACCTTGTTTTGAGTGTTGTTGTCTTCTTTGTTTTATCTCTCCCTGCCTTGGTTTTTTAACAACATTTCAACTGACCTTGGCCTAACTGCTAAATCGAATCTAGCTCCCTTGTATTCCTGTGTGTAAATGCGCCTTCGCAGAAGAAAGGTTTAAAACCTGTTGAAAAATAAATGTCTTGAATTTTTCGTTTAGTTCGATATTATTTGATTCTTAGGTACAACGGATCATATGGATATACTGAACCGAACTGCCCTTGCCTGGCTGTTTGTTTTGATAATGGAAGAACACAAATAATGCGGCATGAAATGGATGAAACCCCCGTCTTGATAGACACCGGTACGACGATATCTTTTTTTCATTTATTTTTGACTGGCCTCTATAACGCTATAAACACAATGCTGCAGTTCCCTGGTTGGTTATAAAAACGATTGACATTATTACATTCTTCGTCCTTTGTTCTTTGTTGATCGAAGTTTGGTCGAAGTCTAAAGAAGCCGAGCCAATTGATCTGTCCATAGATTTGGGAGATGTGTGAAAGATAGAAAGGGCAAGGGGTTGATGGCTGCAACATTTTTTGCAATGCGCATTATAGCATTATTCTCTCTTTGACATATAAAAGTGCTATCAAAGAGAATTGGAATCCATATCCGTTACCAAACTACATAGATGATTCTTTCCTTGTTTGCGATCAGAGATGGGCAAGATACTCTACACAATATCTCATTACAAGATACTGTTATCTTATTACAAGATACTAGTTACTTTAAAAAAAGTATCTAAGATAACGTTGGAAGATACTAGTTACAAGATACTTTGCCCAAGGGCGCATGACCAATGTCTCCTAACGTTATGCTGTATGGGTAGCACATTTTCAATTCATTGTGCATAAGTACCTCGACGATGCCTAATCGAGTGTAATTGGCCACTCTTGAAGCATTTGAAAATTTCCCCACGCCGCCTTATTGTGGAGACATATTGCATAGCTCCTTTGCAGCGTCTTTTTTGACTTTATAACAACTATTTCATATTTCATTACCTCGTGAATTTTCTTTTGGGTGAAGAAACGCGAGCCTAAATCCACACCATTTTATCATTTTCTTAAAGCATCTATATCTGCTGAGTAGGAGCGCGGTGGAGAGGCGGATCGTCGGAGCATTTTTATCAGAGAATCCAGATTTATTGGATCTTGCTTTCTTGTCCGTGGATTCATGGTGCAGCTAATTAATGAATTACCAGGCATTGTGATTCAATGTTTCATCCCTGTGCTTTTTAACACAAAATCCTTTCAATTAAACGAGCCTTGTTTGGATATAAAGATTTATATCCTTGTCTTGTTCAAAATGTATGAATATTTAAAGAAATAATTTCATAGAAAGCATTGCCTTTGAATTTTAAAATGTTTTCTAGTCTAGTCTTCTTTATTCATGAAAATGGACACACAAGGATCTTGTAACTTTGCAGAGTTTTTCAAAAATATCTTATTACAAGATACTATTATTGAGCCAAATTATTATCTTATTACAAGATACAGTTATTGATTGCTGAAAGTATCTTATTACAAGATACTGTTACTGTTTTCAGTATCTAATTACTATCTTCAAGATAAAAAGATAAAATATTGCCCATCTCTGTTTGCGATATATTTCTTGTTCACATCATGAATCAAATTTGCTGTTTTGTCATTCAGCTCTAAACCAAACGATTTGATCAAATTGTAATTTTTTAATTGCAGGGATGTCAGTTTCACGTATACAGTGGAACCATTGTGGATCTGTGCTAGCTATTGGTGGATCTCAGAGAGTTGTCAATCAAGACAAAGATGTCAACATTGTACAGTTTTACACACCGACAGGAGAGCATTTAAGGACGCTGAAAGTGCCTGGAAAAGATCTCAGATCACTGTCATGGGAAGGTGGGAGTCTGAGAATTGCATTAGCTGTAGACTCGTTCATCTACTTCGCCAATATTCGCCCAGACTACAAGGTAATGAAACGTTGTAAATATCCCGTGTGTCTTGAACATTTTGAATGTGCCTCGTTGTGGAGAAACTTTGGGAACCTTTCCTGCAGAGGTAAAAAACGAGAGAGATTGCCAGCAACCATCCTTTTCTGATGAAGACTACACACAGAAGTCACGTAACGCCAAAATTTGAAATTTATTAACCAAATAGACACGACACAGATTGCAAAATATAGAAGCAAAAGGTGTCTACCTTCTACAAGCACATATTTTTTCCTTTTTAATTTCGAAGACAAGAGCTTAGCATCTCTGTTTCAATTAGCGAGTCAAAGCAGGTTTCTGTGGAATACCGATCTTTGCTTGACGAGCTAAAGAGTCTTTGCGACACATTCTGTCAACCTTGTGGGCAGTAAGATTACAAGTCGTGGTTTTATTGTGAAGCAAAGGAAATGTTACTCTTTCCAAAGCAAATCAAAACATCAAAATCTACATTCTAATCGTACCGGTTTTTTATTTTGCAGTGGGGCTACTTTGCAAATACTGTTGTTTATGCTTTCACAAAGCCAGAAAGAGCAGAATATTGCGTCATATTCTGGGATACTAAGACTAATGAGGTAAGAATATATTTTTTTTAGAATCTAGATATCCTATCGACAGTTATGTTTCAAAGTTACAAATGCGAAAAGCTTATCTTTTTTATACGTATCTTGTTTGCATTTCACAAAGAACTGCTATTCATCTATAGGGCATTAATACAACCATCACAGCAAAGCTGAGTGGGATGTAATCCTTTATCTTGAAACCATTCCTGTTTCATATATATGGAAAATTGTTTGTTTAGTTTTATATCATGAAGCACCTATGTTTTTGCGAAGTAAAAAAATTGACTGAGAAGCCTAGATTTAACGTAAAAAAAACAACAAGATTGAGACGTTCCAGTTGTGTAGTTGAACATGACAACTTCTAAGGCAAGCTCTCAGGATACGGAAGCAACTTTGCACTAAAAACAATTATATCTGCGTAAACTTCTTATTCTATAACCTTTTTTCAATTCACTGCTCTTCAGGGCTCCGTAAAGGATTTATGGGCCCCAGGTCGGAATGAAATATTGCTCCGTTGCAATACTAAATATACTTGGTACGCCGAAGGCACACTTATCTAGGGGATACGGGGGCATGCCCCCTGGAAAAATTTTGAAAACTATGGTTGCTAGAATCGCTCTGGTGGCCACTTTCACATGAAGATACAATTCTCATATCATCGAAATAGCCTATCATATGCAAAAGAATCATATAATCTCTAAGTACGTATTTCTTTAAGAACATACTTAGAAACACTGATGGACTATTTATGGGCCCCTATATCCATGGGCCCCAGGTTTTTGACGCACTGACCCCCATCTCCTCAGCCCTGCTGCTCTTAGGCTCAGCTGTTTTAACTCATGAGAATAAACTATTATGATAAATCAATTTACTTTTCAGCGATATGTAAAGTATGTGAAAAATCTGCTAAGCATTAGTGCAGCTGGGGATCATTGTGTTCTTTCAACGAAGGCGGATGATTCAACCGGCCAGGTAAGTCTATAATAATAATAATAGTAAATAATAATAATAATAATAATAATAATAATAATATAATTTATTTACAGTTGGCAACTGTAATAGTGCAAAAGCTAATTAAGGCCAACTATATACAAAGAAAACCTATTTTACAACATTGATAAAATCTAATACTAATTGAAATAAAGCCAAGGTTGGTGATGAATATCTTAAAAAGCCTGCAGTTGCATTTATCTGTTGTCCAGTCTTTTCTACGACCCTTCAAAATTCCCAGAGTGCAATGCTTCCCAGAGTGGTAATATTTGACAATGTCTACTTCCAACATCGTATGGTTTCTATACCATGGGCAGTTGTATTTGAGCAGATCCTAAATCCGACATAATGATAACGTTGTACCCAAGGGAAAGTCATATCCCCATTTCAGCGTACATTTAACTATAACCGAGTGAAATGAAAGAAACCTTCTTTTTTTTTGCTTAAAAATGACGTAGCAAAACATTTGTTTTACATCAGTCAAAAGATACTTTTTAGATCTATGTCAATTTTCGCTGCTACTGCATGGCTATGCAAACACTTTTGTGTCGTATAGAAAGATGTATCTTTCCTTGAATCTTTGCCATCCTCTGCCATCAATCCTAGATCCAACCCTTCTACTTATTGAAAAAATAGTCCTTTTAGTGCCTGACCTTTTCCTGACCTTGAATATTCCATTTCAGTTTGTTTTGGTATTATGTAACGCAATTGGCACACCATTAGATTCCAGATACATCGATATTGGTAAGTGGCCTCCTTATTTANTTTTTTTTGCTTAAAAATGACGTAGCAAAACATTTGTTTTACATCAGTCAAAAGATACTTTTTAGATCTATGTCAATTTTCGCTGCTACTGCATGGCTGTGCAAACACTTTTGTGTCGTATAGAAAGATGTATCTTTCCTTGAATCTTTGCCATCCTCGGCCATCAATCCTAGATCCAACCCTTCTACTTATTGAAAAAATAGTCCTTTTAGTGCCTGACCTTTTCCTGACCTTGAATATTCCATTTCAGTTTGTTTTGGTATTATGTAACGCAATTGGCACACCATTAGATTCCAGATACATCGATATTGGTAAGTGGCCTCCTTATTTAACATTTTTGCCACCCTGTCTTTAGCCTGTGTACAGGCTTCAAATTTGCTTCAAGTTTGACAATGAGAAAAGAAAGAAGAGAGCCTGTAGGAATAGGCTATATTTGTGAATTCCATATACCTGATTTGAAGTACAAAAGGTTCATTGTTATTTGCCCCAAATTTCAATACCATAAGTGATGAAAATTATTTTATTGACAAATCTTGCGTGTTGCTACTCAGTTATATTCTCGTGAGACATCAGAATTTCAATTTCAAGGCAAAATGACAAAGAAAGCTATATACCTCAAATGAGGTATATGGAATTCGAAAATGCAGCCCATTCCTACAGGCCTTTTTCTTTTCCTTTTCCTCCTCCGCAGCTTCCAAATACAAGGCCTATTCACAGGCTACCCTGTCTTGCATCTACTGTACATTTTTAAGAAATCCTGAAACCAGAAATAAGGGTCCTGACTGCTTCATCTACCTTCACCTGGGAAATTCGATAGAAAGCGTTTTGTTTTTCAGCAAATTGCCTATTAAAGCTTTTGTTGCTTTTCTCGATTTATCACAACTGTACCAGGTTGAGTCATAAAATTGTGCGGCTTGTCGAAATGCACATCGTTATTTATCATCCGTTTTCAACGAGCCATAGGTCATTTTTAGTGGAAATGCTAATTTAGTTGTGAAATATTATTCGTTAAAGTTGGTAATGCCGTTCTAGGGTTATGGAAAATTTTGCTTTGAAAAGGCTTGAAATACTGCTAAAGATACGATCAAATTTTCCAATTTTCTGCTCCAAGATAATGATGACGAGGAGTACCGTCTCCTAGGAAGGAAGCAGAAATGACAAGGTTGCACCCTTGTGTGAATAGCATTATCATTCCTTTTCCGCTTTCCTCTCCTTTTCCCTCCTCCGCACTGTAGAGTCTGCACGCAGGCTATTTCTTAGAGGATACACTAAGGTAGTTTCTTAGTTTTTACAGCTGACAACTGCACAATTTGAATATCCAATTTGTTTTTCTACTCCTTGTTTAGAACCAAGCTACGTAACGATGACTGCCAATAGCGTGATTGCATCGTCAAAAGAAGCATTTTATGCTTGGCAATACAAAAGTGTGAAAAAACTGACAACACTGGAGTTACAGTCAAATACAAACAAACATGGAAAGAAAGAAGGCTCAGAACGGTTAGCAATTGTTATTTCTGTCATCATTTTAGTAGTTATGGCTTTATATGCTTGGCAACATAACAACACGAAAACGCACTGCAGATTTAATTAAGATATGCAGTATTGTCATACCAGTGGGACATAATACCGATAGTGGGGCACCATCATCTAAAAAGTGGGGCATCATACCTTATTTAGCTTTCTGACATAAAAAGAAATCGAAATAAGTCAGGCTTTTGGGAACCTTACACTTCTTTTTCTCGCCATACCTAGAGTAATATTTGACACTCTGCAAGTATGCTGATTTTGCAAATGAAACATATTTATATTTCAGGATGTACCACATTGATGATGTTCCATCTGGTGCTGGTGAAGGTGCGATTGACTACAGAAGAGCCATGTCGGTATGGTACTTGTTATTGTTACTTTATAGTATAGCAGTATAGTTGTATAGTATAGTTATAGTACTTGTTAATGTAGATATCAACAAATTCCCACGGCAGATTTACAGCAAAATACCCTAAGTTCCTTTCAAGCTATTTAATTCAAAGAAAAATGTAATATAATTTTTCACCCACGTTTTTAAAGATTGGAGTTCTATGCTTACTTTTAGCAACTAGAAATAACTTTCAGTTATCAACTGCGCGCAGTAAATGTAAAAATAATACTACAATAAACGGCATTACGCCCCTCAGATAGATATTTGTTGACCCTAATAAATCCATAAAAAAACTCGTACATGAATTCTTACTCTTTTTTGCTTTTGGCGTTTGTCATTGTCTTGGTATTATTGCAGGTAAATTGTGCATATCCTGTAAATGTTGGTGTATCGTTTTTGGAAATCTATAAATTTTAGGGTGTGATTTCACATGTTAAAATGCAGGGCCTCTTTTAACATACTAGCTGAGTGGGCTATTGCCCCCCTAGTCCCTTCTTTACATCTATTGTTTCACATTTTCAAACAATAGGCCTATTGTCCCTTTTAATCAAGGAAGCAATTGATTGCCCCCCCGAGTCCTAGTCCCTTAAAAAAGGTCCTGTTAAAATAGCACACCCCCGTCATCTCCCTATTGAAGTTACCCCTCCCCCCTCCTCACGGGCTTGAAATAGATCTCAATGCAGGGGTGCTTAACTTGGCTCTTACTGTTCCTTCATTCCGTATTCCATCTCTTATGACCACGTAGGAGAGGGTAACGAAGGCAGTGACAACAGTTTATTATGTTGAATCAATGCCTATTGAAAATACGATTGTATGCAAGCACTGAATTACGGCAATTTCAGTATTGTGCAGCTGAAAGAAAAATGAGCATTCTTTACATTCATCTCATGATGTTGACTTTTATGAAATCTTCGTTGCATGAAGTTGAACTCGCAGCTATTAGTCTCTTCCCCGTTTCAAGGCCAAACGAAATATTTAATATATCGATGGAAAGAACTGAAACAAGTATTGAGCTGCACAAACTTACTGCCGTCTGTCATTGTCATGAATCGTGGAGAAAGCTCTATTGAGTCGCCACTACTTCAGCTTTAGGCCGTTCAGACATTGTGTTCTATTTGGGCTGCTATTCAACATATGTCGTATCATGTGACACATTTTAATCGAATTCCATATACCACTCGATCACAAATAGCTGCGCATGCGTCTCGCGCATGCGCGAGTGGTAGACCACAAAATAGTTGTAGCACAGAATATTATGCTTGCTCCTTCGTCGCGCGCAAATATCTTTCAGCAATATGTACGGTAAATGAACATGACCCTAACCAAGAATAGTGCTTGACATAAGAGCTATTTGTTGCCAATCCACATCTTAAACATGCTGCGAAAAATGTTTTTAAACTCAGACCCTGTTTACACTGTACCGGCACAATTTTGGATCCGTAACAAAATTGTAACGGATCAGCCTCCCGTTTACATTGTTCCTGCTAATACGTAACACTTGCATTCCTTCTATCCGTAACAATCTTGTACCTGCTACGAAAGCGCAAAAACTTTGCACCGTTACGGTTCCATTATTTTACTGGTACAGTGTAAACGCCTAATCCGTAACGCTTTCGTAACTAATTCATAACAAGGTTAAGTTTTTGCTTTACTTTGGTAATTAGCCGACGAGACTCTTGGCGGGCTGGTCAAGTTGCCCTCAAGTGTTCAAAATTGCATGCTCATAACAACAAAAAAGGAAATATACGAGAAGGGACTTGGTGACTTGCTCTACCTCTTTTCATTGGCTATGGGAAAACTTTTTTGGTTTACTTATTTGTCGCTTGTTGCAGAGTTTCTATCCTGAGTTGGCCTGATGACTTTTTGTGGCCTAGACGCTGATATCAAGCAAATCGAAGCGATTGTTTGCAATTTTTGTCTTTGATGCCATTTATGATGTTATTTTTTTTATCATTTCAGCCCACGAATGATCCAGTTTGCTGCATGTGTGCTTCTGAGAAAGTTCTGATTATTGTAAGTTTTATCGTTATTAATTCTAGTTTTTTGTCTTAATTTCAATATTTAGGACCTCAAGTACACTTATTTTATACGAAAATGACTTGAACATCTTTACGTTAAAAGTATCTGAACTACAGTATCATAGTAATGGTTTGTAATGGTCAAAGCCATCTCAAGGGGGGGGGGGGGGGGCCTAAAACAAAAAAAACTGTAAAAAACATGGCATTTTAAAAAAAGCTGTTTTTT
>REGM01000248.1:19842-68344 GCA_004194415.1 Aurelia aurita | reverse complement strand
GGGGGGGGGGGGGGGCCTAAACGACAAAAACTGTCAAAAACATGGCATCTTACATAAAGCTCGTTTTCTGAGAGTGTACATTGTTCTTTGGTTGGCATCTTCAAGCACTCAAGTCTCTTCTTCGCTTTAGTATACTGTGATCTTTTCGGTTTAGAAAATTGCTTGCTGTAAGCACCCTGTTGCTTGAGGCTTAACAGACCACTCTCTACCATACTTGCAGTCCATGTGCTGGACTTGAATTGTTTCCGGGAAGAGAGAAGCATGCAAAACATATCGTATGAGATAGTATTATCCATACAGCAGCTATTAGAATCGATAACATGGTCATTCGCGTTGTCGTATGAGAAAGTACTATCCATACAGCAGCTATTAGACTCGATAATATGGTCATTTGCGTTGTCGTATGAGATAGTACTATCCATACAGCAGCTATTAGAATCGATAACATGGTCATTTGCGTTGTCGTATGAGATAGTACTATCCATACAGCAGCTATTAGACTCGATAACAGGGTCATTTGCGTTGAAGGCATGATTGCTAAGAAGTAGATTATAAACCATCTTTTGAGTGGTTGAAGCTGAAGATGGAAGGATAGAAAGCAGGAAGATACGTTTTGTGACTCATATCGTACTATTTATGGTACTGAGAAACAATGCATCCATTGTTATTCATTGATGATATATACAGTAAATCCCGGCATATAAGAACCTACTTTTTTGAGAGCCAGGCTGAATTAGGTTCTTATTTCAAAGGTACTTGGATCAATTCAGGGTATAAAGATTCTTATTCGAAGGGTACCTTGTGTAAACCTTTCAGGAGTTACTATCAAGAGATTTTCAACCATATTATTTTTTTTGGCAATGTTATTAAGGACCTAATAATTAATGCTAAGGTTACAAATAGCAGGGGAGGAGGTTCAGATTTTAACAGCCAACTGGAATAAAAACTAAACTTAACAAGGATGATGATAAAATCAACTTTATTACCCTTGTAATAAGAAAATATTGTTCTCATCAAACTGAAACAGGCTCTTAATTACGAGGTGCACAATTTAGGAAAAACAGCCTGTAGGTTCTTATTTTTGTAGGTTCTTATATGCGGGGATTTACTGTATTGCCCCACTAATTTCTTCAGGGTCGTGAATCTGGAACCATCCATCGATATTCCTTGCCGAAACTTGGCCTGGAGATGAAGCATGTGCTGAACTGCAGACCGTTTCAGATGTCACTAAACTGCTCTTCAAGGTTAGACATGTTATTCTCAAAGAATACGTATCGATTTTAGCTTTATCGTAGGCAGGTTGTTTTGACTTTTATATGTCTATTCATTTTTGTATTATAGCAGATATTTTTTCAAAATTTTGAGATTTAGGGCAGGAAGGATAAAACTCGATTTTATAGTCTTTTAATCATGTGCTTTAAGATCTGGTTTCTCCTGCGGTACACTTTTGTTGCTAATTTAAGGATTGACGAGGTTTTGAGCGCATTAATTATAACTTTTTTTTATATCCAGATATAAAATTTACAGTGCATGTTACTATCTACTCTACATATTAATACTATACAACTATACAACACTACAGGGACGATACCATGAGGACCAAACAGCATGACTACCTCATGGCCATTACATGAAACAAAACAAGAAACACCACTAGGACGACAAACAGAAAGAATAAAAACGAGAGAATAAGATACTTTTAAATTAATCACTATACGCTAAATACAATTTAAATTAAATGCAATAGACAGTTGCGGTAAAGACTGCGGGAAGCAAGTCTCCAAAACGATCTCCTGCATCCCACCGATTATAAATTATAATTTTCCTAGTTATATAATTCGATTTCTAATTTTTGATTTTATGTCTTTCCTTAGCCGTCTTGCAATCATAGATATTGCTGGAGTCTTGACTTTCTTCGACTTGGTATGTTCACTTAATTTGTTTTTTTAATCATCCTGTATGCTTCTACACGCCACCACCAAAAGCTACACGATTCTTTCATATTGCATAAGAGTCTGTGTGACTTCATTTTAAAACCCTGAAACTTCTTAAGATTTACAGACTCCTCATATGGAACAAAAAGTCAAATCATACGGAGCGTCCAAAAATAGTACTCCTGTTTGAAAAATCACCAAAATTTGATTACATGGCCGATCTTTAATTTTCTTTCTTTGACACGTAGATCAAAGACCAAATTATTTTCCCAGGTATAGCTGATCTTGTGATTGGTTTTAGAATGAGCAATTTTAGCCCTTTTTAGGACTGCCTGGTTTTTCGAAGCATTTTGAAAAAGAGCACTTATGCTTACCAGATCAAGTCTTTGTGTATATTCAGCTTCTAGTTTGGTCATAAATGACAGAAAGAAGGTTTTTCAAGCTGTCATCTTGTAACTTTTAAATAATGAAAAAAACATTTTATCATCTTTAAATATATTTGAATCATTGACAAAGGAGACCAAAAAGAAATTTTTATGATAAGTTTGATAATCGAGTTTTGGTGATTTTATAAAGGGGAGTACATTTTTTTGGGACACCCGGTACAATATGGAAATAATAAGAGTGAAATGGTTAATTCTTTCTGCAGACAACCAAGAAAACAGACTCTACTGGAGACACTACTGTTGGGGAACATTTGAGGTTTGAGAGAAAAGATGTTTGGGATATGAAATGGGCTGAGGTATGTTGTATCTGATTAAATAATTCAACAAATATTCTAAAGCCTCTTACTAAACTAGTTTGTTGTTCAGTTTATTTATAATTGTCATTGATCGGCATGGACTTCAACTCTAATAAAAAAGACTTACTTTTACGGAAGCTATCAAAATTTATTTAAACTTGAAAAATGTGCGGGAACAATTATGATCCAAAACGCTGCGAGCTTTATTTGCATCAGATATGGCGAGTTAAAGTACAATTCCGGGGTTTGTAAAATTAATGTTAGAAAATAAACTTACCATCTCCTAAATCAAATGACAAACTTTTTTCTATATTTATACTTGTGTTTCAGCTGTCAATTCAATAAACATTTTGGTAATTTAGGCCAAATGTTGCCGCCATTGGTCTCAATTTTTTCCTCGAGTACATGATAAGGAGGCTAGTCACGATTCAGAGGCGAAAAAACAATAGGACAGCCTCATTCTCGCATTGAACGTGACGTCAGAATGCGCTGACCTCGTGCTTAATGACGTCACTACGCATTTGTCGCAGATTGTAAATCCTAATTTCGAAGAGAAAAGACGAAAAAGTTGGAAAAAAATACGAAACACCATTCTTAGCAGTATAATCTTTCATTTCATCATCAATGATACCAACCTCGGAATTGTCTTTCAACGCTATACCTTTTTGAAGTTTGAAAAATTTCGCCCGGTTTCTCAAGAATGCATAATATTTTCAAAGGTTTCAAAAGTAAATGCAAGCTTTGATAACTGACGCCTTGAGGATGGAGATAATTATCTTGAAAGTTCAGGAGTGCCATCATCGGCCAACCAGAGCTTTGACCTCAATGGTCTAAGGAAATGTTTTAAACAATTAGTGAGTGATTATAATGTTTGTTTTTATGTATTATTATTTCTCCCGTTACGTTATCTAATTTAAGTCTCTTTTGTTGAAAGGATAACCCAGAGTTGTTTGCAATGATGGAAAAAACACGAATGTATGTCTTCAGAAGTCTAGATCCAGAGGTTAGTCAATTCTATCTTAATTTCTATTTTAAATGCGGCACCTTGCCTTCACTTTGTTTTCATTTTGTATGATTTCTGTTTACTTTTATAGAAACAGTAATTGGCGATTGCTTATTGTACTTGTCACAGGGGACTGACCTTTAAGTTTGAAAATGTGGGATAACTGTTGATTGTTGCAAAAATGTGAAACATTAATCAATAATTTTCTATAAGTTTATAAATATAGACTTGTCGAAAACTATATAGAGATAGATGGGAAAGTTGTTAGTGCTGCTAACATTTTGTCAGTGAACTTTAATTTGTCTGGTTTTCTGTAAATTTTGACTCATCATGGCCATTTTTAGAATATTGCTTTTACTCTTTAGGAACCAATTTTGTCATCTGGGTACATTTGCCAATTCAATGACTTACAAATAAAGTCAGTTCTTTTGGATGAAGTGATGAAAGTAAGGGCCTTACGTTACTTATTAGGATTCTCACTACCTTTTCCTTCCCTGCTCAGATGACTGGCTATTTTAGACACGAGACTCGGACATCTGTAGAAACGGGAGTGCTAAGTGTTGTTCGAGGTTAGCAAAAAGTCAAACTTACCAGAGAGGATGCCAACTCCGTGAAGATAAGATCTGTTCTTTCCTTCTTTTAAGGACAACAAACTCCAAAAATAGTTTGCTTTTCCTTGTTCCCGTTACCAATTTTCTATCCACGAAGAACGTCCATCAAAGTAGATTTTGCTGGTGTCATTTTCAAAGGAGAACGTGTTCAAAATTTGTAGAGGCTGAGAACGTTTTAATGTTGATTAGGTCTTATGATTCATCTTAAACCAAATAAATTGTCTAGTGGATCATTGTCTCGCATTTTCTTCCTGTACTTTAACTGTTTATCATCGAGTTTCCTTTATGATATGTTGTTTGTAGGATCCTGGAAATCCTGCAAGGGAGAACATCATAGATTTCGAAACAAAGGTAATATATTTTGCTATATATTAGCTAAGGACAGCCAAAATTGTGGCTACTTTTTAAATAATTATAATCGAGAGTCCGTATCCTAGCCAAGAACTGCTAGATATTATAATTAACAGGAGACCGGCACGTGTTTTTACATTTCACAAATCAAAACTGTTGAAGATGATTAGCACTGTTGTAAACTTTTCACGAAAATTATAGTGCTTTAAAATATCACTTGATTTAAATTTTGCAGTCTCTTAGAGATACAAGAGATCTTCTTGAAAAAGTTGGAATTGAAGATGCGTATCAATTCATTCTCGAAAATTCACACCCAAGGCTCTGGTAAGTTAACTTTTTAATTTTCACACCCTCCGTAAATATTATGAATAGACGATTACGGAAAAGATGGCGTCGGGGGCCATTTGACCAAGATGCATTGCGTTCTATAATGGAATCAACAGTGATTCTATAGAGATTCGATCATCAAACGCAATGCATCTTGGTTAAATGCCCCCCGACGCCATCTTTTCCGTAATCGTCTATTGTTGTGTTGACCCCCTTTCTCTAAATTGTGACCTGCAGGCCTGTTAGCAATGAATGAATGTGACCAAGTTGAACGATGATGGTTTTTGGGCTTAGATATTTCTAAATGACTCTCATTCTGTAGCAATATCTTGTAATGTAGTGATTATTTTGCAAAAAAGATGCAAGTAGAGGTGGAAACAATGCATGACAGGAAACAATGCCTTGTATTGGACAAAGTGTTTGGTCAAGTTGTGCTTTAATGATTAGTGATTTTGTTACAGTAGTTTTCGTGACCATCTTGTTTATAAGCTAATTTCTCTGTTAATACAGCTGTTAATGAACTGATTTTTACTCAGTAGGTGTATTTTATGTTGTACTTAGTGCCATATATATTTCATCGAAATCTTTCATTCAAAAAGTTTTGCGGACATTTTTTTATCTCGGGTTGCTACTTTTTTTGGCCCACCCGTTACACTCTCCGTCGCAGAGGCTGTTGTTTGCAAACGAGCAGAACGTGAAGCTCCGAAGGAGCAAAGAGGGCGCAGCACGATGGCCTCTCTGCTCTCCCTTTCCTCTCCTTCCTCGCGCTGCGCGCTCGATGCGCCTTCGGCGCGGATCATTTCATCCGTCCTCCGGTAATACAGCCTCTGCGAAGGAGAGTGCACCCGTTATATTACAACACTTGTAGCTTCGGATTTAATACTGACCTTGGAAAGCGTCATTCTATACGAAGCCATTCATGTTTTGCCAAGCAACTGATTTGTGAGTAGAGGATTCTAGATCTATTACTTTAAGCTCGTAGCGACAGAGTTTCAGAAGCTCCAAAATCGTGCAGCTAGAATTGTGACAAATAGCTCCTACAGAATGCCAGCACCATCTATTATCAAGCAATTGAGATGGCAAACGGTCAATGATCTCATAGAAACAGAAACATTGAAAATGGTCTATAGATCCATAAACCATGAAGCTCCTGAGTATCTTACAAGTCTGTTCACAAATGGGCAGAAGTCTATTTCATTTTGTGGACCTAAGCTTTGGAACAAATTGAGCTTGGATGTCAAACATGCACTTTCTCTTCCCACCTTCAAAAAAAGGTTAAACGAGCCATTGCAGAGAGTTTGATTTCACTTTTCCTTTGATTTAATTTCGTAAAATTTTGTTATGGACATTTTTAGTTTTTTTATTGCTATTTAACATAAGTTAGCAAAATTTGTAAATTAGGTTTTTACTTCGTAGTATTATGGCACGGCCCCCTGTAAAGCAGTCTCCCCAGTACTGACGGGGCTACCGTGGTTAAATAATATAAAATGAAATGAATGAAATGTTCCGAAGGATATCTGAAACCAGCGTTAGACAGCTTCGTATTACAAACACTGACCTTTATGTTCCGTTTCTAAAACTGCAAGTGGCCAAAAATGCTTCTCGTATAGAGGAGCAAATCTGTGGAACGATCAAAATATAGAAATTAAGACAGCCAATACTTTTACTCAGTTCAAAACGTCCTTGAAAAATGCCAGATCCTGAATATTCTCAAACTTGTCCTTTTACTTTGATACATACTTATTATACTTGGATCTTATATCAGAATATTGTAAATTTTTAGTTTTTTCTTTATTTAACAGGGCAGTTTGTAAAGTAATTATGTATTTTAGTTGAATACTTACCCTGTATAAAAATTAAATCGAAAACAAAACAATTATAAACTGAAATGAAAGAGTTTGTACTGGGTGTCCCAAAAAACGTAGACACGTTTCAAAAATCATAAAAAAATAGTGTTTCCCATTTGGTTAATAGATGAAGAACCATGTTATATTTCGATCTAAAAAATACGTTTTTAATAGGATTAAACTGGCAGATATGGCAATTTTGAGAGCTACCCTCTTTTGAAAGATACTGTTAAAATGCGCAGATGGTTATTAGATTGATTTTTCTGTCTATATTAATCATTTTTCTTGGTCTTAAATGTTGGAAAGGAATAGATTTGAATCTTATGAAAAATTCGCAAAATTATTTTAGTTATTCCAGAAATACAAATTTCCTTAAAAAGATGGTTCTTCAAGGTGTTGTCTTCTGCCCTTTAAGTAATGAGAACAAATTTTTGTTACTTTAAAAGTAATTTGATCATTGAAAAAATAGAGCGAAAGAAATTTTAATGATAGGAGTCATAACTGAATTTTGGTGATTTTTGGGACACAAGTTGCTCTCCCATATCATCAATTATCTTTTTTGATATGATTTCCTTCTACAGTATTGGCTCCTGAAAATTTAAAAGCAATCTCGGCCAGAAGTCATTGTAAAATTTCACCCACTTTTTCGCTAAATTCTTTTCCATTAAAAGAAATTTTCGGAAGCCCAACATGGAAATTGATAACCTGACGCACTTATTTCTCTATTGCTCATTTATTTGTCTTAGGCGTCTGCTCGCTGAAGCAGCACTTGAAAGGCAAGATCTGGAAGTGGCGGAGAAGGCTTTTGTCCGATGTCAAGACTATCAGGGAATTAAATTTACAAAGAGAATCGCAAAGCTTGATGTGAGTATCTGAAACACCCTTGAAGTTGAAAACAAAGTATTGCACGTTCCTATAATCATTTGGCATTAGCTGACACGGTGAAATATATTCATCATATCATGAGTGGACTACCACAATATACGATTACGGAAAAGATGGCGTTGGGGGGCTTTTGACCAAGATGCATTGCGTTTAGTGATCGAATTTCTATAGAATCACCGTTGATTCCATTATAGAACGCAATGCATTTTGGTCAAATGCCCCCCGACGCAATCTCTTCCGTAATCGTCTATTGGAAAATTAAAATGTGCCCCTGCCTGTGATCGAACCCGGGATCTTCAGGTCTGGATCTATTACACGTACTAATCTTCTAGAAGTGTTAGTTAAAGACCCATTATCAACCATGATCCTTTNTATATTCATCATATCATGAGTGGACAACCACAATAGACGATTACGGAAAGGAAGGCGTCGGGGGGCATTTGACCAAGATGTATTGCGTTTAGTGATCGAATTTCTATAGAATCACCATTCATTCCATTATAGAACGCAATGCATTTTGGTCAAATGCCCCCCGACGCAATCTTTTCCGTAATCGTCTATTGGAAAATTAAAATGTGCCCCTGCCTGTGATCGAACCCGGGATCTTCAGGTCTTGATTTATTACACGTACTAATCTTCTAGAAGTGCTAGTTAAAGACCCATTGTCAACCATGATCCTTTGTGCGCCGAATGAAAAACAAGACAAAGAGAACGTAGGCCAGAAACGACTTTCAGATAATACGAAAGTCCACCTTGGCTCCACGAAGGATCTGGTTAGCAATGGGTCTTTAGATTATATTTTAATTGCTTGCCTGCGACTTGAAATACGATTGATTTTTACTTCATGTAGAGTGAAATGAAGAAATCAGCAGAAATTGCAGCATACTTTCAACGATACGAGGATGCAGAACGAATCTATCTTGATATGGACAGAAGGTATTTATTATCATTCGGTCACTTGATGAGTTCAAATGGAACACCTGCCGTTTTTCCTGTGGTACGTTCATGAACGACTACTGCCTATGTGGACTATCTCAATTTTGATTTCGAATCTTTTTCTTTCCCATTTAGGGATTTAGCTGTCGATCTTCGAATGAAACTTGGTGATTGGTTCCGTGTTGTTCAGCTGCTGAAATCTGGTGGCGGTGGTGGTAAGTCACTGAAAAATCTTTCTCTTTTAAAATCTGTCTGTTGGCATTTCTTGAGAATTTGCATCGCAGATATAGAATGCAGAAATAGATAACTGGTCAGCATCGCCAAATTGAGCTTTAAATGTTTGCAGTGAACAGTTTGACTGGGGGTAATTGTTTACACAAGTTCGCTGCAAGTTTTGTCATTATTCATGTCATTATATTTCATTATATTTAATTTCGTTTCATTTTAAACCTATTTAAACATTATCCTAATCCTCACGATTAGAAACTATTTCGTAACTGGCAATATCAAAGAGAACGTTTTCCAAGCAAACTGTACAAGAGAAAACATAAATACAACTTGAATGATATAATATATCCAAAGAAAATCATATGCTTGTTCACCCCTGCATAGTCTTGAAGATGCATTCAATGATTCGTTCTTAATTCAATTAGGGATATTCAATGAATATTATTGTTGCAGACGACACATTACTTGAGAAAGCGTGGAACTGCATTGGGGATTATTACGCCGATCGACAAAAATGGCAAAATGCTGTCACGTATTACGTTGAAGGTCGAAATGAAGAGAGATTAGCCGAGTCGTATTACATGTTAGAAGATTATGATGGGCTCGAAAAACTTATCAGTTCACTCCCTGAGAATCACAAACTTTTACCTGTGAGTACATTGGTTCATATTTAAAGGCTCTTATCCAACCATGGTCCTTTGCGTGCTCTGTGTTATCAAAATGAGCATTTTTATGGTCTACGAAAATGGCTGTCTCAATAGAAATCTATGCGCAAAGACAGCTGGTTGAACAAGAGCCTTTAAATCGAGTTTCTATCTCATGCCATGTTATAAAAAATAGTTTTTGCGCCCTTTCCTTGAGCTTGAGCATGCGAAAACGTTAATGGGCACTCTAATTGGCTAATTCCAAATAATGCACAGTATTTATTCTGGTTTCTTTCCTTTCGGATCTGGCAAAACTTTTAACTTTAATTGATTATAGAAAAAAAGGCAAAATTCTTATTCAATGCGATATTCAAGATCTCTGGTAGGAGCGAGAGAGCGGAACAGTGAGCTGGAATTCTGTTAGCTTATCCGTGATTGCTTTAGGGAGAGATCTTGCTCGTTTCCATATCAACAGGACTCCATATATCATTTTCTAAATTCCTTTCTCGCAACTTGTTGATGCTGCGAGCTTCAGTTCAGTTT
Source organism: Aurelia aurita (assembly GCA_004194415.1). Classification (NCBI taxonomy): domain Eukaryota; kingdom Metazoa; phylum Cnidaria; class Scyphozoa; order Semaeostomeae; family Ulmaridae; genus Aurelia; species Aurelia aurita. Next base: position 58,293 of record REGM01000248.1, on the reverse strand, counting down.
CTGTTTCTGCTTCATTTGATTATCAATCCATCCTACATACAATTCTAAATAATTACAATACAATTAAATACAATTACAATGCTAAAATTAACTACGTCAAAGGGTTACAGAACTACAAGCTAAAACAAAGCAAAGGACATTACATGATTGTATATAGGATAGATTGATTAAGGAGGAGCTCTCTAAATAGGTAAACTAATCGAGAGAGAACCCCCCATAAAAGCAAAGAAACTAAAAATGTTATAAATAAAATACATAAACCAGATGAGCCTCAACAATGTTACAAATTAAACATATGAATCAATGAAATTAGCTTTCAATTTCGACTGAAAATTTGAGATAGAACCAGCAACACCTATGAAAAGAAGAAGAGTATTCCACAATTTAGAGCCAACATATTTTACTGTTTTGAGTCCATATAGGGTGGTCCTTTTAAAAGAAATGAATAGATCGAGACTTCCAGTGCGTCCTTTTCCCCATTCTTGCCTATAAGACAATTTCCTATGCTTTGTTAAAACGAATTTGCAATTGGTAGCCAGTAAGCATGAAAAGGCAAGAGGAAACCATTTCTTAGAATTTCTTTCTTACTTTTCTTTTAGTCCATTGGAGAGATGTTCGTGTCTGTTGGATTGTGTGAACAAGCTGTGCAATCATTTACGAAATGCAATAAGATCAAAGAAGCAATTGATTGCTGTGTGCTGTTAAATCAATGGGATCTCGCTATTTCACTTGCTAAACAACACAATGTTAAAGAAATCGACTCCCTGCTAGCGAAGTATGCATCTCATCTATTGGAGAAAGACAAAAAATTGGAAGCCATTGAACTGTATCCTTTCGTGACCAAACCATTTTATCTTACAATGTCATCAATTGCTTTAGATATGATTTAGATTTGGTTTCGAAAGTGACCTGTTAAAAATTCTACTACAAGTCAAAGAAAATTAATTTATGACAATCAACTACAATGTTACTGCTCCTATGATTTAGGTAATTTATGCAAAGATAAGGTGTCAAATAAAAGAAAGCTAAAATATTTAAGTTTAACATTGAAAATATTTACTCTCAGATCTAATCGCGCGAGTCCAGCTTTTCCTTGACACAAAACAGGTATCGCAAAGCAAATAATTTTATTGCTGCTGCCAAGCTACTCTTTCAGGTATTCTTATACAATTTGATCAAATATTAATTTCTTAACCTTAAAAAAGCTTTTAATCACTCTTTTACTTGTTCTACTCGATAGTTTACACTGCAGATTTTGCTCCAACCAGGACCCCAAATAAAATTTTTTCCATAAGCATTAGGTTTGCTGTCAGTTGCTGTTTGCTGCAGAGCTGCAGGTAATTTTTTATAAGAAATCGAAGGAAGGCTTTATAAGTAATGTTCAGTAATTGTAATCTATTATATAATACTTCGAATATAATTTTAGCTTGCAGAAGAAAATGCAAAAATGAGAACAAATCCAGGGAGATCAAAGAAATTATATGTGCTGGCTGCTCTTTTGGTAAGCCCTTTCAATGTATTTGTAACATTAAAGCGAGCATTAAAGAACAGTAGCTTGGAGTGGTGAATCATATTTGTACGGTGAATTTTTTCGGTTCTTTTTTGTTGCACCGACTTCTCAATCGTTCCAGGAAAACTTTTACATTTTCATGTGAAAAGCTTTATAATCGGTTTTTTTCTGGAGGGGAGAGAATTATATAACTTTGAAGATATTTAAAGATAGATTTTTCGACTAGGCAAATAATTTTTTGCTTTGAGGAAAAAGAGGTCTTAAGCGTAGTACGAAAAACTAAATAGTAGTCTACAATAAAATATGTGTTGTGCGGGAAAATTAAACATCTGTCATTTGCGCTTATTCAGTTTATAGTGCCTGCTCATTTAAATTTTGTGATAGCCATGATTACTGGATCGTAACTACGGAGAGCGCTTTTCGTCAAAGCGCTTTCTGTTTCTTTAAACATGGTCTCCCTCTTCAAAATATCTTTAAGTTCTGCACCTCCAAATATTTTTCATTTTCTATATTAGAAGCTTTAACATTTGGAACATTTTACTTTGCAACAGGAAATATCTGCGCATATCCATTTTTCTTAGATCGAATCACATCATGAATATGTGAAGAAAAACTCGCAGAAAGCCATGGCTGAAAATGGAAAAAGTAGTCGAAAGACAGATGCAAATTCAGCACTTGCTGGTTTATTAGAAGAAGACAGATCGACCAATGATATTGCTCTTATTGATAATGCTTGGAGAGGGGCTGAGGTAACTTTTATTTCATTAGCTTTTAAATGTGCACATTAACAGTCAGACTACTAGTTGAGTCAAGAAAATAATAGACCTCTTAGCTATTCTACAAAAGAATCTGAATCGAACGATATTTTTATGCATTTTTGTAGAATTTTCGAATGTGAGCAACAGTGATTAACGCCATTCAATCGAACACTTCGTATAAAAATGTATAAAAATATCGCTCGATCCAGACTCTTTTTTAAATTGCTAAAATGTCTATTCAGTGTATTCGATCGGTCATGAATATAAAACCAGTGCTCAAATGTTGTTAATGAGAATTTCTAGGTATGGCTGAAAGAATAACGTCAGCTTTTGATACCCTTGTTGATCTAGAAATAGGAAGACGACAGACATATACCCCATTCACACTGACACAGTTAAACCAGCTTTATCTGAACCAGGTTATATTTCAACGAATCAAATGAATTCGATTTGTTGGATTNTAGATCGAATCACATCATGAATATGTGAAGAAAAACTCGCAGAAAGCCATGGCTGAAAATGGAAAAAGTAATCGAAAGACAGATGCAAATTCAGCACTTGCTGGTTTATTAGAAGAAGACAGATCGACCAATGATATTGCTCTTATTGATAATGCTTGGAGAGGGGCTGAGGTAACTTTTATTTCATTAGCTTTTGAATGTGCACATTAACAGTCAGACTACTAGTTGAGTCAAGAAAATGATAGACCTCTTAGCTATTCTACAAAAGAGTCTGAATCGAACGATATTTTTATGCATTTTTGTAGAATTTTCGAATGTGAGCAGCAGTGATTCACGCCATTCAATCGAACACTTCGTATAAAAATGTATAAAAATATCGCTCGATCCAGACTCTTTTTTTAAATTGCTAAAATGTCTATTCAGTGTATTCGATCGGTCATGAATATAAAACCAGTGCTCAAATGTTGTTAATGAGAATTTCTAGGTATGGCTGAGAGAATAACGTCAGCTTTTGATACCCTTGTCGATCTAGAAATAGGAAGACGACAGACATATACCCCATTCACACTGACACAGTTAAACCAGCTTTATCTGAACCAGGTTATATTTCAACGAATCAAATGAATTCGATTTGTTGGATTAACCGATTAGAACGCAACATTCGATAACCTGGTTTAGTTTAAGCTGGTGTAAGTTGCAAGTGCGAATATGGTAATAGGTTAAGTGTTAAGACAAATCTAACATTAGTTTTTGTTACAAAATTAATGAGTTCTTTGTTGACAGGTCTTCACTTAGGCGAAGTGATATTATCTCAATTCAAAATAAAAGAAGGAATTAAGGAAAAGGAGCTATTGTAATGGTTCAATGGATGCCAAAGTTTTTTATCAACTATATTTGCACGATGAACAGGCTTTACTGGAGCCTCTCTACTCTACTTTCGAATTTCTTAATTGATAAACTGTGTTGTAGCATGTCAGATGACTGAAAAGTTTGATTTTTTGTGGCTAGATGGACTTGCAATGGCCTTTCTCTTACAACTTTGCGAACTTATTTCGTTTCTAGGCATTCCACTTTTACCTTCTGGCTCAAAAGCAGTTATATGAGGGACGCCCCGACGCTGCACTACGTACGGTAAGCAACTTTAAAGATTAGGTGAATAATGAGAATAGCTACTGACCTTTGATTTCGGGTTACCTAAATGTAACTTTCTATGTATTTTCGCCCGACATTGCTCCCAGCAATCGTAAAAATCTGGTAAAGAGATAAGAATTGGAACCATTAAGCAGCATCGTTTTTGAATTAGTTTGGTTTAATTTTGTTATGAACATTTTTATAGATATTTTTTTCTACTTAAGTTAGATAACAGAATATGTAAATTAGGTTTTTACTTTGTAGTCTTTTTGCACGGCCCCCCCCCCTGTAAGGCAATCTCTATAGACTGACGGGGCTACCGTGGTTAAATAATAAAAAAATGAAATGAAAAAATGAAATCGTGTTTCAACAACGCTTTTTTTTTCTTTTTTTCTTTTCTTCTATATTGCTACCTAGCATCCGAAGGCAGTTTTTAGGACACTGAGAAGCTAAGCTTATCGAGCAATGTCCTGGTCCTTTTTTTTTTCTATATTGCTACCTAGCATTCGAAGGTAGTTTTAGGACACTGAGAAGCTAAGCTTATCGAGCAGTGTCCTGGTCCTTCCTCTCGATGTGACCACACCTCGCGATTCCTTTAGCCTGGAATTACAGAGAGTTGGCGACTCTCCTCACTCTACGTAGCAGGTTCGACAGGGCGGGGACTCGAACCACCAACCCTCAGGTTGGTAGTCAAGCGCGCTACCGTTGAGCCATCCCCGCTCAACAACGCTGCAGCAAGTCTTCACATGGGATCAGCAAGAGAAAATTATTGTTTTTTCTTTTTAATTCTTGTAATTGAATTTTATCTTGCCACTCAGCAGTGACTTTCATTTAATGTCTTATTTTTAGGCCGTGCATCTGAGTGATTACGAAGATATCATTGACCCACGTGACGCGTATTCTTTGCTTGCATTGGCTGCTTCTGCAAACAAAGCTTTTGGTGTTTGTTCAAAGGTATGCGATATTACAAACTGCGACTCACAAGCTATGACTCATAATTTTATTTACCGTAAGCAAAAACTTGGCTAGTTTAGGGATTTCGATATGATATTAAGTAGCCCCTCCTACCCTCATTACTGCTTCGAAATCACGAAAAGGGTGAAGTTTAGTGTCGGACGAAAGAGTTGGATAGAAAATTATTACCGTATAGGCGCGGATATAGGGCACAACATATATAAGGGCATGTCCTTATACCCGAATATAAGAGCAGTGCCCTTATATACAAGTCTGTTTTGAGAAAATCTCAAAAATGAGAGATAATAATGCATTATTCACACTGATTTTCTTTAATTCTTGCTAAATGTCTCGTACCAACAGCTCTCTTTTTGCATAATTTCTTTTGGTCCCTTAACAAAGGAAGTACATTGCACTTCAAGTCTATTTCCTGGTTTGTTTTTCCTTTTCCCAATAAGCAAAAACAGGGATAAATTTATATATGAGGGCATGCCCTTACATGCGAGTCCTTTCAGAAAAATAAAAAACGTCATTTTTTATATTTTCGGTTATAAAGACATCCCCTTACATCCGCGTCTATACGGTACGGTACAGAATTCAAGAATTGAAAATTAAAAACGCTACTCCCACTAACCTTTCCCCTTCAGATGTGTAGAGACATTAACTTAAAGTCATTTTAAATTGATGCTTCGCAGAATGAAATAAATCTTGATATTTATTGCAGTCCAATGGAACGGAAATCGATAGGATTTAGCGAAATTGTTATTTTCGTATTTTGTTTGTCTCCTGTTGAAAGCGCTTGGGATTAAAAAAAACTCTCAATATTGAAAAGCTTTAAAGAATAGTCGTGAAAAATGTTGTGTTTAGAGGGATCTTGTTCAAATCTAGAATCAGAATATTTCACCTCGTGCTGTAATCTATTTCGTTAAAAACCGAAAGCTCTGTGGTTAATTCGTTGGCTATTTTGTAGATCTTTGTGCTGCATTATTTCAGCTTATAATTAACGTGAAGTTTCCTTGGCGAGACATGTCGATATTTTCAAATATGAGAATTAGAAGGGGAAGATCCTCATTCCTCACCACAGGCTGCACTCGTGTTGATGAGGTTACAGAATCGTTGTTTTTGCGTCTCAGAAGATTATTTGTGTTTACTCAACAGTATTTTTTCCAAGCAATAAGGTGTAAAATGGAAAAAAAATCAGTTTTCCAAACTTCGTCATCAGCAGGTTCTACATACAGCCATTTTAGAGCTGTAATCTTGATACATTTGAGATATGATTTTATACTATCTTTCTTTGAAGGCTTTTATCAAACTGGAGACATTATCGAACGCAAAAGATGATCAGAAACTCTACGAGGAACTTGCACTCGAAGTTTTCACCAAGTAAAAATTGGATTTTATTGATTTTGTTTCAACTTTTTGGAGAGACGACGGAAAATCGATAAAAAATGCGACATATAACTGGTGATATTTGATATCTTATTTGCAGATGTGTAGTTATAGCGAATTATAAGACCTTAGCAGTTGGAAGAAATCACATTTCTTTAGAACAAATTGCAAAACCAAGCTTAGGGAACAAAATTGAAAACTAGAACTGAATGAAATTGTTTTGTTTTTACTATTTTTCCTCCTTTAAAACGTTTCGTGTTACGAAAAGATCGACAGCTCTTTTGGACGTCCCAAGCATCCATTTGACGTATTAACAACATTTGAAAAAATAACAGTATTGGAAAACTATTGAATTTAATTTTGTTGCATCACAGTAACCATTTCAACTACGCCTTTCAATGTGTATAGGAATCTTGGGTCTCCCGGTACTTGGATTCTTTCTTTCTAAACTAGTTGCTGAAATGTCATATGTTTAGTATTGATACTTGAATTCTATGTATTTGATTGCCGTTTTGATTGTTTACATGAATTTACGATCTGGATATTTTCTGTATTTTAGGCATCCACCAAAAGACACACGTCCAAGTATAGTGGAGTGTTCATCTTGTGGCTCACAGATCCCAGACTGGTGAGATTTTGTAAATTATTTGATTCATTAATGTTGCAATATTTTCTGAGTTTCACTTCGAGAGTTAGTTGTTGTAGTTGTTGTTGAGCACGAGGAGTTGGAATGATGTGGGCCTAAGTACAGGCGTGTTTGATTCGGTCTTATTCATTATGTATTTGCTAGGCCACGGGCCACTGCCTAACATGACATGGTGTCAGATGTGAACTGAGAAGAGTTTGGTTACATTTGAACTGATGGCTACATCACAATTAAAACCGCCAACTTTGCAGACATTTGCAGACTCTGCTTTCTGGCAACAGAGAACAAAGAGTTCGCTCAACATAGCTCCACATTCCCTTTTGTAAGCAACGAGTTTTTATTATGGTAATCGGTTGACCAAGGTTTTCCAATTTGTTTGTCGAAAAGTAAACAAAAATATGTAGAATTTGATTGCAGGAGGTTTAGCCCATTTTTTTCGTTCAAATGTGGTAAATTTTCTCAGCCAAGTTTTAAGTAGAGCAAAAAAGAATCAAACATTTTCGAGTTGCTTTTGAGATAAATCAACTTGTTTGAAATCTAGGAAAACTGTTCGAAGGAGATGTGCGAAGCCATTATGATATAGCGAAATATTGTGATTCGTAAATCTTTCGATTGCTAAAGTTATGCAGAACGACATTGTTTGTACCGATTTTAGAGATTTCTAACAGTATTTGTGAAAATGATAGATCAAGTAGATCATATTCGCAAAATCTGCTCCCAGAAAATCCAGCATCCTTGCTCAAAAATATGCATTGATAAAAGCATACTTGCTTTCTAGTAATGACATGCATAAGCATTCATGATTTGTTCCTTTTTATCAGGTCTGTTTATTGTCCAAACTGCGATACAAAGTTCAATCCATGCGTTTCAAGTGGCCGACCTTTAATGGACTATCAATTCTGGATGTGTAGAACATGTAAACACAAAGCCTACGAAGAAGAGATTGGTAATCACATGGCTTGCCCGCTTTGCCATTCACCGGTTTAACAATAGATGATATCAGACAATGGAAAAAAGGACAAAAGAGACAAAGAAGACAAGTTGCAGTATATTTATTACTTGTGTTTTGTTGATGTTTGTTTTTAAGAGTTTTATTCAAATTCAGTTAAAATCACGACCCGAGAAAGCAACCCTCTCCGACACTAGTCATCGTCAGGTAAGACCTACCCTGTTACCCCATGAGCGAAAATTAAAGTATTCTTGCAATTCAATGGTAAAAATGACAGTGAAATAAGGGTATGTTCACTGGCCTTCATATAAAAGTGTGCTGCGACATATTATTAAGATTTTATGATTGCATCTAAGATTGTACCGGGTGTCCCAAAAAAAGGTAACGGATTTGGTTGGCTCCAGCAATGTGAATATAGCTTTGATCGATGGCTAATCACTCTCAAGATGTTCCTCGATAGTTAACTTGAACATAGATACCTCGTTTGTTGGTATTGGTGCCTTGAGAGCAGAGATATTGATCTTGATAGCTCAAATTTGTACCCACGTGCAAACCAGAGNGTTTCAAGTGGCCGACCTTTAATGGACTATCAATTCTGGATGTGTAGAACATGTAAACACAAAGCCTACGAAGAAGAGATTGGTAATCACATGGCTTGCCCGCTTTGCCATTCACCGGTTTAACAATAGATGATATCAGACAATGGAAAAAAGGACAAAAGAGACAAAGAAGACAAGTTGCAGTATATTTATTACTTGTGTTTTGTTGATGTTTGTTTTTAAGAGTTTTATTCAAATTCAGTTAAAAGCACGACCCGAGAAAGCAACCCTCTCCGACACATTCTTGATGCATCTCGAAATTAAAAACTGAAATTAAAGAACAATAAAAAAACTGCCCATTGGGTGACTGGGGGATGATTTTTGGCAAACAGAATGTAATAAGATGTAATATTTTTCAAATTTTATGAAGGATATCGTTGATTTATTCGCTGTGCCTCAAGAATTTGCTTAGGCCAAAAGGCCAAAGCTCTGGTTTGCACGTGGGTACAAATTTGAGCTATCAAGATCAATATCTCTGCTCTCAAGGCACCAATACCAACAAACGAGGTATCTATGTTCAAGTTAACTATCGAGGAACATCTTGAGAGTGATTAGCCATCGATCAAAGCTATATTCACATTGCTGGAGCCAACCAAATCCGTTACCTTTTTTTTGGGACACCCGGTATAAGGAAGAATTAGAAACTTAGAAGTTCCAATTTTGCCACATTAGTAAATACTCCTAAAAGCAAACAAAAAACTGACTCATTGTTGTAAGTGAAATACAATGGTCATTTAATATTGAAAAGCCGTATTTCTCATTAGTGCTCTTTGAATTTTTATCGCATAAAACGAAACGTGTGTGAAACGTGGAACGGTATGTGTGAAACGTGGAACTAAAAAAAACGAGGGATATCAGGGGTATCCCCTAAATCCGGATGTAGAATCTTTTATATCTGAGATGTATTATGGATTTTCCTTGTGTCTTTATGGTTTTACGAAAAAAGAATCTTTTATTTTGTGGTTAAAACTAGTAAAATGTCTGATACACTCGAAGTCGACAGACAAGCTGTTCCAAAGTTTAGGTCCTAAATACGAAAGCCCTTCTTGGCCAAAGTTTCTTTCTCACCCCGTAGAACGTCTGTGCAGTAGTCGGGAGGCTATCCCCCCGAATAACTGAATGTCCTCCGCCTTACTGCATGTTATCCCTCCAAAGACGTGAAGCCATCTCTCCGCCTTACTGTATGTCATCCCTCCGAATAACTGAATAGCCTCCGCCTTACAGCATGTTATCCCTCCAACGACATGATGCTATCCCTCCATCGCACTGAACAACCGCCTTATTGAATAACCTCCGGACTACTGCACAGACGTTTTACGGGGTGTTTCTTGAAACAGAAGATTTAGCTTCTTTGTTGACCTTGTTTGATAGTTACCATTGATTGCAGGCAGCACAGACTCTGATATATTCATCTTCTTGTATATAATTCACTATAGGCCGGGTGAGTCAATCTATATTATTTGTTTGGAAATTATACTGCAAAACAACTGACATGATTTGAAAAGTTCTATGATCTTCTTGCTTGACTTAATTAACATTTATTAGCAGTTCATAGCGTGTTGTTCTCAAAGGAACGCCTATGCTGTGGTCCACAAGCATTCGTGAATAGCCCAATTTGATTCTTGTTCCAGTATTAAAATGGCTGCACAAGAACGATTTCAAAATGTAAGTATTTCGGTGATCAATACAAGGGTGTCAGGACACCTATTATGTAATTGATAAATAAATGTTTACTTACCTTGTTTTGATTGTTTTTGTCTTCTTTGTTTTGTCTCTCCAAGCCTTGGTTTATGAGCAACATTTCAACCGACCTTGGTTAGCCTAAACTGGGCATATCCGCTTTTTCGAATCTAACTCCCTTGTATTCCTGTGTGCCTTCGCAGAAGAAAAGGTGGTTTAAAACCTTTTCTTCTGCGAAGACGCACATGCACACAGGAATACAAGGGAGTTAGATTCGACAAAGCGGTTTGGCCCAGTTTAGGCCAACGAAGGTCGGTTGAAATGTTGCTCATAAACCAAGGCTTGGAGAGACAAAACAAAGAAGACAACAACAATCAAAACAAGGTAAGTAAACATTTATTTATTAATTATATAATAGGTGTCCTGACACCCTTGATCAATACTAGGAATCAGAAATCGGTTGTAATAAAATCCAACCGAACAGTTTTCGACTGTTTTTATAACAAATAAAGAGAATCTTCGAGGAATAGAACACATATCATCAAGGGCATAACCTCAAAAATAGATCGGAAATTATAATTTGAACTTTTTAAAATTTCACTAATCGGTTGGTTGCTTTTGCGGGGCATTTCAAATAATGGATGAAACTCTTCGACTAAACCGGTAGATTAAAGATTAAATTGGGCACAATATATAGATGTACAGAACTCTTTATGATGTCATTATTTAGAGGTAAACAGAGTTGAAATAAAATTTAATGCTTTATAACTTTGTATGTTTTTTCCTTGATTCTCATTTAAAAGATAAACAAATTGATGTTCTTTTCAGAGTACTGTGAATAACGACAATTTGTAAACAAAGACTATGCTTTTTTTAGTGAACATTTCTTTACCTTTTCGCTAAAAATGGCTCTTTTTAAATACGCTAATTTTTGAGCAGAAAGTAAATTTATAAGAGTGCCTTTTTCACTGAAATTGGCTGTTCGCTATAGTGCTAATTTTCGGCCAGAACATAAGGCTACAGGCTTGCCTTTTTCGCTAAAATTTGCTACCTTTCAAAGTGCTAATTTTCAATCAAAAAGTAAGGCTATATAGGCTTTGCTTTTCGCTAAAATCCGTTGATTTTCAAAGTGCTCATTTTTCACCAAAAATTAAGGCTATATGCTTTGCTTTTTCGCAGAAATTGGCTGTCTCTCAAAGTGCTCATTTTCCACCAAAAAGTAAGGCTATAGGCTTTGCTTTTTCGCTCAAATTGACTTTCTTTCAAAGTGCTTATTTTCCACCAGAAAGTAAGGCCATAGTCTTTGCTTTTTCGCTAAAATTGGCTGTCTTTCAAAGTGCTCATTTTCCACCAAAAAGTAAGGCTATAGGCTTTGCGTTTTCGCTAAAATTGGCTGTCTTTCAAAGTGCTTATTTTCCACCAAAAAGTAAGGCTATAGTCTTTGCTTTTTCGCTAAAATTGACTTTCTTTCAAAGTGCTTATTTTCCACCAAAAAGTAAGGCCATAGTCTTTGCTTTTTCGCTCAAATTGCCTGTCTTTCAAAGTACTCATTTAAAAGTAAGGCTATAGTCTTTGCTTTTTCGCTCAAATTGGCTGTCTTTCAAAGTACTCATTTTCCACCAAAAAGTAAGGCTATTGCCTTTGCTTTTTCGCTAAGATTGGCTGTCTTTCAAAGTGCTCATTTTCCACCAAAAAGTAACGCTATAGGCTTGGCTGTTTTTTAAGGTGCTCGCCTTTGCTTATTGGCTGAAAAATGAGTTCCTGCAAAAGCATGTGATTTTAGGCAAGGAAGCTGCCAAAAATGATTGTTCCAAAGGATGACTATTCTGAAGAGAAACGAAGAAAATTGCGAAACTTTGATTTCTTCTACAAGACTGAAACAAAACAGTTGAGAAGGACGATATTCTTTCTTTAAAGTGAATCGACATGGTTTTATTGATTGGCCGTTATAAATAGGCTATTGAAAATGCCTGCATTGTTTCTGTAGCTACACAACGAAAAGGCACGTGCCAAGAGTATCAAATACAATAGGCTATTTTTACCGCATGGCCAAGACCAGTTTTAACTATGTCGATTCCCTTTAATATTCTATTGACAAATCTAGTTACATGTATACAATTTAACTCATTAATCTAGAGACAAGTCCGGTGTTTAAAATGGACGATAATCATTTACAATTTGTAAGCAGCTGTTGTCTTTGAAATAAATTTTTGCAAGAAACCCAGCCAAAGTCGGATAAATATGTGTGCAGACAACAAGATGCTATCATAACGATTCTGTTTTATCTCTTTATTTACATCAGAGAATAATCATCCTTGACATAAAGTTATGACAACAATGAGAAAGTGCCTCAGATTTCGCTTGACTCGGAAGTAAAAGATCTTTCTCTGGAAATAAGGGGATATCTATTGGGTGGCTCCAAAATGCCCCCTCCCTCCAGTTACATCATCAAAGCAAACGTACTTGCAATATTATCATAAAAAACTGATTTTTCAAATCGTCAAAATATTGAAGAATTTTTCGTATTTTTTGGTAATTTTCAAAATAATAGTCCCTTGGTAAATTCGAAAGATTCAAAACAGCCGGAAAATGGCTTGAAACGAGTGAGCAAAGACATTTCGAAGCGAAAAAAACGCAACTTGTCAGTTTCACTTGTCTTTACAATCAGTCATAGAGCAAAAAATGAGATATTAATTTAATTTTCCGTTTCAGTTTCAGTTTCATTTTATCATTTATGCTGATTCTCAAAAGGATTTCAAATGGATTTCAAAAGATCTGAAGATTTGATCAACAATTTTCCAGCTGTTCTGCAAGACTCATTTTTTTTTAACTTTCAAATTTACAAGAGACTATTGTTCTAAAAATTACCAAAAAAATACAACAAATACTTTTTACCAATTGGAAAAAATTAATTTTTATGATTATAGCGCAAGTACTTTTGCTGCAATGATTTCCAAACTGGGGGATATTGTTTTGAGTCACACTGTACATGAACTGAGAATACTATTTTGAAAACTGCTCCACTGCTCCCGGTTCTGTTGCTCATGCAAAAAGGATGCCCTACTTTTTATGACAATCCATCTAGTCCTTTCATCAAAGACATCAGTAATAGAAAAGTTTTTGCTTTCTCTTAATGGAAAATAATCGCAGCTCTTTTTAACATATTTTAGGCTGAAATCTATTTTCTGGTTTCGATGTAGGTTTTGAAGCTTAGGAAACAAGCGTAAATACCAGTTACGAGCACTGGCTGTAGGAAACATTCGGATTTTTCTTTGGAAAATGTTGTGGTCATAGGTTGGGGTTTTTAAGATTAAATTAGCCGCGATGTTTTCACAGCGGCTTCTTGTTATTTAGTAGCCACTCAACGGTTGACCCAGCAGACGCTAATCTGCCCATCGGGCTTCCGTTTGAGTCGCATAATGGCTCCAGGTCACGTCAATCTGTCACGCGCAGCGTCTGCTGGGTCAACCATCGAGTGGCTACTAAATAACAGGAAGCCGCTGCGAAAACACTACATTTTCCAAAGACCAATCCGAATGTTTCCTACAACCCATGCTACGAGAAACAAAATGAATTATAGTCAAGTACGTAAAGATTACTTCACACGAGTTATTGAAAACAAATCAAGTATCCTTTTACACAATCCTTTTTCAAGTTTGATGCATATGCTAGCTTTATAAACTGAAAGTAAATCATCGACTAGTCTAGCTAGTATTGTTAATAAAATAGTTCACATCTCACCATCCATAATGATAATAAGATCATTTTTGCAATATCAAATAAATAGCTACCTCTTTTCAAACAGATCTTTCGGCCTCTGTTTCAAATGAAGCATTAACAAATGTCTTTGGGTCGAGTTTCTGATGTTCTGCTCTTGGCGTTGCATTTTCTCTGAGTTTCTCGCGCACTGGATCCTTTTTCTTTGCTCTCATTACCAAGAATATGATAATGATTGCAATGAGAACAATAGCACCGACTACAGATGACGCAATAACAACAGTATTCGTTCCAGCCTCGTCTCCACGATTCTTGTTAGACGCCGGATCTTTTGTGTTTTTGGTAGGCCCTGGTTTCTTGGTTTCGATTGGTTTTTTTGTCTGGGTTTCTGTGGGGATCATTTTCGGTGTAGTTCTTGTGCAATTCCCTCCAACAACTATATAAAGATATAAAACAATGGTTAGAAACAAATTTAATACTGACAACATGTCCATTTAAATATAACAATTCCATCAGTTTAGATTTTTTTATATGCAAAATAAAAACCCTAAAGCTAGGCAACAAATACTTCATATGGTGCCATTCATAGGGAGAAAAGACACACGATCATCGAGTTCCCTCTATAAATGGCACTTACCATATATTTAACTACATTGCCACACTAGCAAACGAAAATACGAGGAAAAAACAAACTAAATAAGGGGATAGCTGCATTCAATCAAGCCGTTTTGTTGCTTTAATACATGATATTGTAGCCTCCATGATTATTCTGTTAGCAATTACATTCAACAATGGAGATCCAAATAGAAGCAATGTGCATAAGGATTTTGTATCGTGATGTGACATATCTAAACCAGGAATTTCTGAGAGTTGACCAAGGAGATCGCAACGCATTATATCGTACAATGGGCAGTGCAGGAGAAAATTTTCATTATCTTTATCTTTAGATGAAACCAGGTGGCAATCATACAGAAATGTAATTTCAAGACAAGAATTTCAAGACGAAAAAGTATCCAATCATTTACAAAATTGGTCAGTCACAAGCATCCTTCCGCGTTGTTTCCCTCTGCACCCAGCATATTTTGAAGCATATCAACGAATGCATTTAAAAACCAAACAACTTTGCCCTTACATCATTCAGCAGTGCATTTTTATTAAAATTCAACGAGATTCTTATCAAGAAACTTGAGGAACATTGTCGAAAACCTTTCATATAAAGATAAGTGAAGTCCTACCAAAAGTAAGGTTATTCAAGCCACTCTTCCTCTAGTGACGCTATAGGTTACATACAGGGTGTCCCAACAAAATTGTCTCCGTTCGTGTGGCCGCTGTGGAGGAGCTGTAACTTACATTGTCTTATTGTTTATACAATTGCATAGATCAGGCTTCAACTTAAGAAATTAAGGGTTTGAGACCTTGTGTTTTTTCTTTACATTGTTCATTAAAAACAAACAAACCATTTAAAAAACCAACGAGATTAATAAACTACGTGCCATCCATAGCGGGAAAGGACTTATTGTCAGCGAGTTCCAACTATGTATGACGCTTACAATTCAATATAAACTATTCCAACCATAGTCGTAAGAGAGGGGCAGCCCGGAAACAAACAACTAGCCGTTTAATTCGGCGCTTTTAGGTTGAACGAGCAACATCAACAACCCAAAGGTGCACCCTCGTGCATCTTCGGAGGTCCAGGCTCGAGCAAAATTTATCAAGAGATTTATCGAGAGACCTCGTTTAAGTTACTCCGATAAGTAGTGGTTGCTGATTTATGGCAGAAGGAAGTCAAAAGAGTGGCTGCTTCAAAAACAACAGGTCCTTTGTTTAGCAAAGATACCAAAATTTGTAGCGCAAAGGATAGCAGAAATAGCTCAGCGCTAATCGAATCTGCAACCCCTTGCCATGACGCTGCTATGGTGACGGTGTGGCTCGAATCCCGTCCGTCTGAATTGTTTTAACTGCAATGTCAGCGGATTACATCACTGCATCACAATACCTTCACACATTGGCACAACAACGTGTAACACAACCAAGCCCTTATTTTTGGCAATTTCATTTAAAACCGAAGAGACTAACTAACCTTTGGAGAATTCATTCTGGCTCTTATCTGGATGGCATTGATAACATGGTTTGGTTGGATGTTTTTCCCAACGTCGAAAGCAATAACCATTGATGAAACACGACTCAGACTGAAATAAAAACAGAAATTGTCTGAAAAGCAGCTCACAGCCCAAATAATAATTTAAACAATAAATAAATAAAACCCTACATAATAATGTCTTACCAGCAGGAAAAAACTTTCTTAAGACTCCGTTTTAAATAATGTACCTTCGTAGTTGTTCACAAAATGAATTCGGCAAATTTTCATTAAATGCAGACCTGATTAATGTGCGCGAGCGCACGAGCGCCGCTCGCAGGCACGAAATTTCATTTCACATTTGTTGCTGGCCTCTGCTGACATCTTTACTGTACTCAGAGTGATTTGATTGCAGACACATTTTTCTAAATTATTTGCTCACTCGCAGGCACAGAATACTTTTAATGAGGCCTCTTAAATAGCCAAGATCTTAATAATGGACAACTTTCTGAAAGGTGTCACTTCCAAAAACTTACAAACACGGTTTTTTCCATTTTATACCATTTTTCGACGGTATGCTGTCAGTAATGAACACAATTTCATGGGACCACGATAAAAATTGTATAACAGTATAGAAATAGAAATTAAAATTAATTTAAAAAGGCTGAAAACCGTAATTAAATTTATATTAATTTTCTAAATTACAGGTATGGCAGGTGTGTCGTATTTCAGTTTCAGTCTCCCAACATGGCAACTCATGGTCCTGTCATGGCTGTAAAGCAGAAATGTTGAAGAAATTGTTATGTTATTGAAAGTTTTGAAAGGGATTTTATTGAGAAAACGGATCATAATTGTGCGCGAAAGCTCAAGATTTAGACGGGGTAAACTTTTGAATCTGTTTAAAGAGGTAATTCATCTACAGGGTGTCCCAAAAAGTTGTACCCCGTTTGTGTGGCTTCTGTGGAGAAGCTGTAACTTCAATTGTCTCATTTTGTACACAGTTGCATAGGATATGCTTCAGTTTAGAGTTAGAGAACTTGTTTGGGTCAATCTGACAAGTGGTTGGTGATTCATGGCACAGGAAAGGCAAAATTAGTGGTTGCTTCAAAAACAGCACTTCCGTTGTTCTCCAGCAATGTCAAAATCAAGTGAATTTTGAAAGAAAAGGTTCTAGTACTGTATTCAGATTTTTCTACATTTTTAAAAGGGTTAATAGTGTCGTCTTATACATAAACAACACTATCAACCCCTGCACAAATGTAGAAAGAATTCATATACAACGCTCGAACGCTTTCTTCCCAAATTTACTTGATTTTGACATTGCTGGAGAATAAAGGAAGTGTTGTTTTTGAAATAACCACTTGTTTTGCCTTTCCTGTGCCATAAATCAGCAACCACTTGTCAGATTGACCCTAACAAGGTCTCAAACTCTACGTTGAAGCCTATTCTGTGCAACTGTGTAAAAAATGGAACAATTGAACTTACAACTGCTCCATAGCAGCTACACAAACGGGACACAACTTTTTTGGGACACCCTCTATAGGATAAAAAACCTTACCGGTTTAACAATAGAAATCCAAGCATTAGATTTTATCTACAGATTCATAGAAGTGATACCTTAACTTTGCAGGAACCAGTTTTCGGTCTACACTCCATACAGTTGGAATCATGTATAACATAAAGAGCCGGATTTCCACTGAATTTCTTTCCATCATTTGAAATGTCGACCAGATAACCTGCGTATGGCACTCCGGTACTTTGTTCTGGATGTCCTTTGTATTTCACTGGGTGACTTTGAAGCTCGCACATCGTTTCACGGAAACACAACAATTTACCACGACTCACGACATGATTGCCAGTAGTTACGTATTGCTTGTCAGAAATCTAAGAAAAAGACATTGGATTGCCCAGGCCCCTGATTTAAGTCGCCTTATATCTCCGTCATTTGTCTTTAATATTCTATTGACAAATCTAATTACATGTATACAATTTAACTCATTAATCTAGAGACAAATCCGCTGTTTAAAATGGACGATAATTATTCACAATTTGTAAGCAGCTGTTGTCTTTGAAATAAATTTTTGCAAGATACCCAGCCAAAGTCGGATAAATTTGTGTGCAGACAACAAGATGGTATCATAACGATTCTGTTTTATCTCTTTATTTACATCACAACATCAGAGAATACTTATCCTTTGACATAAAGTTATGTAAACAATGGGAAAGTGCCTTAGATTTCGCTTGACTCGGAAGTAAAAGATCTTTCTCTGGAAATAAGGGGATATCTATTGGGTGGCTCTAAAATGCCCCCTCCCCCCTGTTACATCATCAAAGCAATTGTACTTGCAATATTATCATAAAAAACTGATTTTTCAAATCGTCAAAATATTGAAGAATTTTTCGTATTTTTTGGCAATTTTCAAAATAATAGTCCCTTGGTAAATTCGAAAGATTCAAAACAGCCGGAAAATGGCTTGAAACGAGTGAGCAAAGACATTTCGAAGCGAAAAAAACGCAACTTGTCAGTTTCACTTGTTTTTACAATCAGTCATAGGGCAACAAATGAGATATTAATTTAATTTTTCGTTTCAGTTTCAGTTTCATTTTATCGTTTATGCTGATTCTCAAAAGGATTTCAAATGGATTTCAAAAGATCTGAAGATTTGATCAATAATTTTCCAGCTGTTCTGCAAGACTCATTTTTCTTTAACTTTCAAATTTACAAGAGACTATTGTTCTAAAAATTACCAAAAAAATACAACAAATAGTTCAATCTTTTTACCAATTAGAAAAAACTCATTTTTATGATTATAGCGCAAGTACTTTTGCTGCAATGATTTCCAAACTGGGGGATATTGTTTTGAGTCACACTGTACATGAACTGAGAATACTATTTTGAAAATTGCTCCACTGCTCCCGGTTCTGTTGCTCATGCAAAAAGGATGCCCTACTTTTTATGACAATCCATCTAGTCCTTTCATCAAAGACATCAGTAATTCCAGAAAAGTTTTTGCTTTCTCTTAATGGAAAATAATCGCAGCTCTTTTTAACATATTTTAGGCTAAAATCTATTTTCTGGTTTCGATGTAGGTTTTGAAGCTTAGGAAACAAGCGTAAATACCAGCTACGAGCACGGGCTGTAGGAAACATTCGGATTTTGCTTTGGAAAATGTTGTGGTCATAGGTTGGGGTTTTTAAGATTAAATTAGCCGCGATGTTTTCACAGCGGCTTCTTGTTATTTAGTAGCCACTCAACGGTTGACCCAGCAGACGCTAATCTGCCCATCGGGCTTCCGTTTGAGTCGCATAATGGCTCCAGGTCACGTCAATCTGTCACGCGCAGCGTCTGCTGGGTCAACCATCGAGTGGCTACTAAATAACAGGAAGCCGCTGCGAAAACATCACGGCTGATTTAATCTTAGAAACAGAAACCTATGACCACTACATTTTCCAAAGACCAATCCGAATGTTTCCTACAACCCATGCTACGAGGAAGAAAATGAATTATAGTCAAGTACGTAAAGATTACTTCACACGAGTTATTGAAAACAAATCAAATATCCTTTTACACAATCCTTTTAAGGTTTGATGCATATGCTAGCTTTATAAACTGAAAGTAAATCATCGACTAGTCTAGCTAGTATTGTTAATAAAATAGTTCACATCTCACCATCCATAATGATAATAAGATCATTATTGCAATATCAAATAAATAGCTACCTCTTTTCAAACAGATCTTTCGGCCTCTGTTTCAAATGAAGCATTAACAAATGTCTTTGGGTCGAGTTTCTGATGTTCTGCTCTTGGCGTTGCATTTTCTCTGAGTTTCTCGCGCACTGGATCCTTTTTCTTTGCTCTCATTACCAAGAATATGATAATGATTGCAATGAGAACAATAGCACCGACTACAGATGACGCAATGACAACAGTATTCGTTCCAGTCTCGTCTCCACGATTCTTGTTAAACGCCGGATCTTTTGTGTTTTTGGTAGGCCCTGGTTTCTTGGTTTCGATTGGTTTTTTTGTCTGGGTTTCTGTTGGGATCATTTTCGGTGTAGTTCTTGTGCAATTCCCTCCAACAACTATATAAAGATGTAAAACAATGGTTAGAAACAAATTGAATACTGACAACAAGTCCATTTAAATATAACAGTTCCATCAGTTTAGATTTTTTTATCTGCAAAATAAAAACCCTAAAGCTAGGCAACAAATACTTCATATGGTGCCATTCATATGGGGAAAAGACACACGATCATCGAGTTCCCTCTATAAGTGGCACTTACAATATATTTAACTACATTGCCACACTAGCAAACGAAAATACGAGGAACAAACAAACTAAATAAGGGGATAGCTGCATTCAATCAAGCGGTTTTGTTGCTTTAATACATGATATTGTAGCCTCCATGATTATTCTGTTAGCAATTACATTCAACAATGGAGATCCAAATAGAAGCAATGTGCATAAGGATTTTGCATCGTGATGTGACGTATCTAAACCAGGAGTTTCTGAGAGTTGACCAAGTTCACAACGCAATATGTCGTACAATGGGCAGTGCAGGAGAAAATGTTCATTATCTTTATCTTTAGACGAAACCAGGTGGCAATCATACAGAAATGTAATTTCAAGACAAGAATTTCAAGACGAAAAAGTATCCAATCATTTACAAAATTGGTCAGTCACAAGCATCCTTCCGCGCTGTTTCCCTCTGCACCCAGCATATTTTGAAGCATATCAACGAATGAATTTAAAAACCAAACAACTTTGCCCTTACATCATTCAGCAGTGCATTTTTAATAAAATTCAACGAGATTCTTAACAAGAAACTTGAGGAACATTGTCGAAAACCTTTCATATAAAGATTAGTGAAGTCCTACCAAAAGTAAGGTTATTCAAGCCACTCTTCCCCTAGTGACACTGTAGGTTACATACAGGGTGTCCCAAAACAATTGCCTCCGTTCGTGTGGCTGCTGTGGAGGAGCTGTAACTTACATTGTCTTATTGTTTATACAATTGCATAGATCAGGCTTCAACTTAAGAAATTAAGGGTTTGAGACCTTGTGTTTTTTCCTTACATTGTTCATTAAAAACAAACAAACCATTTAAAAAACCAACGAGATTAATAAACTACGTGCCATCCATAGCGGGAAACGACTTATTGTCAGCGAGTTCCCACTATGTATGACGCTTACAATTCAATATAAACTATTCCAACCATAGTATTAAGAGAGGGACAGCCCGGAAACAAACAACTAGCCGTTGAATTCGGCGCTTTTAGGTTGAACGAGCAACATCAACAACCCAAAGGTGCACCCTCGTGCATCTTCGGAGGTCCAGGCTCGAGCAAAATTTATCAAGAGATTTATCGAGAGACCTTGTTTAAGTTACTCCGATAAGTAGTGGTTGCTGATTTATGGCAGAAGGAAGTCAAAAGAGTGGCTGCTTCAAAAACAACAGGTCCTTTGTTTAGCAACGATACCAAAATTTGTAGCGCAAAGGATGGCAGAAATAGCTCAGCGCTAATCGAATCTGCAACCCCTTGCCATGACGCTGCTATGGTGACGGTGTGGCTCGAATCCCGTCCGTCTGAATTGTTTTAACTGCAATGTCAGCGGATTACACCACTGCATCACAATACCTTCACACATTGGCACAACAACGTGTAACACAACCAAGCCCTTATTTTTGGAAATTTCATTTAAAACCGAAGAGACTAACTAACCTTTGGAGAATTCATTCTGGCTCTTATCTGGATGGCATTGATAACATGGTTTGGTTGGATGTTTTTCCCAACGTCGAAAGCAATAACCATTGATGAAACACGACTCAGACTGAAATAAAAACAGAATTTATCTGAAAAGCAGCTCACAGCCCAAATAATAATTTAAATAATAAATAAATAAAACCCTACATAATAATTTCTTACCAGCACTTAAAAAACTTTCTTAAGACTCCGTTTTAAATGTACCTTCATAGTTATTCACAAAATGAATTCGGCAAATTTTCATTAAATGCAGACCTGATTAATGTGCGCGAGCGCCGCTCGCAGGCACAAAATTTTATTTCGCATTTGTTGCTGGCCCCTGCTGGCATCTTTACGTACTCAGAGTGATTTGATTGCAGGCACATTTTTCCCAATTATTTGCTCGCTCGCAGGCACAGAATACTTTTAATGAGGCCTCTTAAATAGCCAAGATCTTAATAATGGACAACTTTCTGAAAGGTGTCACTTCCAAAAACTTACAAACACGGTTTTTTCCATTGTATACCATTTTTCGACGGTATGCTGTCAGTAATGAACACAATTTCATGGGACCATGATAAAAATTGTATAACAGTATAGAAATAGAAATTAAATTAATTTAAAATGGCTGAAAACCGTAATTAAATTTATAGTAATTTTTTAAATTACAGGTATGGCAGGTGTGTCGTATTTCAGTCAGTGGCATAACGCAGTTTAGGGCACCTTAGTTCGATAACTAAGGGCCCCCGACCAAAAGGGGCCTCAAAGAGTCCCAACGAACTTCGACCTCTATGATGCGAATCATAGTTTGTTTAGGAGATGCTTGTTGACACCACATTCACACGTGGATTCCTCCTCCACAATCAGTCTCTTCCACATAAGCTGCGTTTTCTGAGGTTCTAAAGTGCCTATTCAGAGAAATTTTCTGGGGTGCCCCCAGACTCCCTTTAAACCTGGCTTCGCTCATTGCATAAGGGCTCCCATCTAACAAAATACCTAAGGGCCCCGAGTGTTTCCGTTACGCCACTGATTTCAGTCTCCCAACATGACAACTCATGTTCCTGTCATGGCTGTAAAGCAGAAAAGTTGCAGAAATTGCTATGTTATTGAAAGTTTTGAAAGGGATTTTATTGAGAAAACGGATCATAATTATGCACGAAAGCTCAAGATTTAGACGGGGTAAACTTTTGAATCTGCTTAAAGAGGTACTTCATCAACATGGTGTCCCAAAAAGTTGTACCCCGTTTGTGTGGCTGCTGTGGAGAAGCTGTAACTTCAATTGTCTCATTGTTTACATAGTTGCATAGGATAGGCTTCAATTTAGAGTTAGAGAACTTGTTTGGGTCAATCTGACAAGTGGTTGGTGATTCATGGCACAGGAAAGGCAAAATTAGTGGTTGCTTCAAAAACAGCACTTCCTTTGTTCTCCAGCAATGTCAAAATCAAGTAAATTTTGAAAGAAAGGGTTCTAGTATTGTATTCAAATTTGTTCTACATTTTTAAAAGGGTTAATAGTGTCGTCTTATACATAAACAACGCTATCAACCCCTGCACAAATGTAGAAAAAATTCATATACAACGCTCGAACGATTTCTTCCCAAATTTACTTGATTTTGACATTGCTGGAGAATAAAGGAAGTGTTGTTTTTGAAACAACCACTTGTTTTGCCTTTCCTGTGCCATAAATCAGCAACCACTTGTCAGATTGACCCAAACAAGGTCTCAAACTCTACGTTGAAGCCTATTCTGTGCAACTGTGTAAAAAACGGAACAATTGAACTTACAACTGCTTCATAGCAGCTACACAAACGGGACACAACTTTTTTGGGACACCCTCTATAGGATAAAAAACCTTACCGGTTTAACAATAGAAATCCAAGCATTAGATTTTATCTACAGATTTATAGAAGTGATACCTTAACTTTGCAGGAACCAGTTTTCGGTCTACACTCCATACAGTTGGAATCATGTATAACATAAAGAGCTGGATTTCCACTGAATTTCTTTCCATCATTTGAAATGTCAACCAGATAACCTGCGTATGGCACTCCGGTACTTTGTTCTGGATGTCCTTTGTATTTCACTGGGTGACTTTGAAGCTCGCACATCGTTTCACGGAAACACAACAATTTACCACGACTCACGACATGATTGCCAGTTGTTACGTATTGCTTGTCAGAAATNTGTCGGACACTTGGGAAAAAACTGGGGGGGCCGAACCTTTTGTTTCGGATAAAATGCATTGCTCGATCCTATTGTTTTCAAACACAAGATCATTGTTTTCTCCAACATTGGGGGGCACCCTCACCCCCTCGCCCCCCTAGTGTCCACCATTGCCAGAGGGAGTGAATAGGTACCAAAAATAAAGATAAGGAGATTCAAGAAAAGAAAAGAGCCTTTTAAAGTGATATACCAAAACAGCAAAGCATACAAGCAGCATAACATGTTTCTCTGCTGTTCACTTATCACCAAGACTCTTCGCCAAGCCAAAGAAAGTTAGTGATACCCTAAGCTCTGTGCTTGTATGACGGTTTAATGAAGACATTTTGTCTTTGCCTTGTGACGACCTATCTAAGACCTCCCGAGTAAAAGTTAAAAATGCTTTGAATAATATGTACCCAAAATAGAAGAATCTTGTTTTACTTTACCTTGACTTCACTAATACGGCAAGTGAGATTCTCCGAGTCAATAAAATCGAATCCATCAACTCTAATCTTCTTGCAGTCTCTTTTCCTGACGTCACATAGCCCGGCACCAGGGATGTTCTCAACAGTAGGGCCTTTGCTTTTCTGGATAGAACAGTCAGCTGTTACGTAATCAGCATCACAAATACACGTGGCATTGACACACTTTCCATGACCACTGCATAAATTCGGGCACAGTGTATTTCCCATGTCAACAGGTGGCTGCATCGTGTTGTTGCTGGATGGATCTGGCTTCCAGAATGTCATGTTTTTCAGGAATATCTCCTCACAAGCACCTTGCATTGTTGATACTGCAGATTCAGCGAATGTTAAGTTGTCTGTGATCTATGACAAATAACACAAAAAAGATATAAGGTTTTTCAAGATATCTTAAAAGAAGCAAAAAGTCTACCGACGTAAAAGTAAAACCCCCTTCATCATAAAATCTCTTTTATCAGCCCTCTTTTAAAGTCGAAATCTTTGCATAAAATTCCTTTCCACCTACCGCCAAGTTACGAAATTAATGAAACGATGAATATGACAGAGAATACAAGGATTTATTCATGGTACGAAGTGATCAGAAAAACACTTAGATGTTCATCACCCTGTAGTTTTTTAAATAATCGTCAGATTACTACAAACTGGTATTTATTGTGTAACCAGCAATCATACTTAGAGATCAAATTTAACTGGTCAGAATAGTCGTACTCGTATCGTTCTCCAGATACAAGTGATTTTATGAACGTGCTCTACCTCACAATCCTTGAAAAACGGACTAAATTCCTTGATGAAAATGCGAGAACCTGTCTAAAGTTTTCAGATATTCTGTTGACCAACAAAAACAAGACTAAATTAAGTTACGTGGGCCATTTTCATGCAGATAAGACCACAAAATTCTAGTGACACAGTAATCTATGCTCAAATTTGCCATGTGATACCAGAGGACAACATTTGAGATTTTGCAAAACTTTGGAGCAAGTATTTTTAAAAACATTCCAGGAAATTTTGTAAAAAAATTCAAAATTCATTGCTTTGTTTTAATTTTTAAGCATGTCAAATTTTGGTAAATTCATCATGCTGGCACAATGTGGGGTACGTTTCCAAAAGATCTAAGTTTGTCCAGAGTCAGGAAAACATTACGGACACACGGTCACTGACCGTGAGGAAGGTGTCCGAAAACAAAGGAATAACTTGTGCCACACCCTAAACACATCCATTTTCTATTCAAAAATGAAGAAGGTTCTATCCAAAGCATTTTTTGTCTAGAGGAAGGCTGAGCACTTTTCTAGACTTTGCATTTGTCAAGCAGAATGTTCCCTAGTGAGCTTACAACAAGCGGAACAACATAGATCATTGGCCTTTCCATTAAACTGGCTCATCAAAATGTCGAAAGTTTGTCATCAACATATCGTAGATTTCCCAACGAATTTAATGCTTTTACCATTTTGACTGATTGTAAATACGCATGGAAATATCCACAAAACAGTATTTGCTAAGTTTCGTTTGTTATTGTACTCAGGCTTGGCGTCAGTCTTGGCGTGGGAATGTGTGATAGCTAAATATAAAAGCATCCTATGTTGTGAACAGAATTTATGCAATAACTTGACTACTTAACGAATGACAAACATCTTTAAAGTTGCTCAGCTAATATTACGTGGATATAAAACAGAACTCAATTCTTGTAAGTGGATTATGGGCTTTTCGCAAACCAAGTTGGAAACAGAAACAGAAACAAATCTCTGCTATTTTAGGAAAGGTGGTTACTGATTTCCCAATGTGATATTAGTCGTAGAACATCTTACCTAAATAAGGCAACGATTAGTGTCAAGACAGTACATCAAGTATCTTCAATATCTTCGTTAATAGTTTGAGTTGTTGAGATTTATAAAGCCCCGACGATCAGTGATGCAACCCAGAAATTCGAATAAAAAACTCTAAAGCAATCTAGAAGATCAGAAAGATACATTCGATTTGGCAATTTAAAAATAAGTGCGCCGGGGGGGGGGGGGGTTACTTTGGGAAAAGTGCACACTTAATTCCTACAGTAGTTCGTCTCTATCGGTGTGAGAAATATATTCTCGAGCAACTTGGGGGGTATAAAAGCCCAGAGATGGTAGAGATGGGATGCTTTAGGGGGAACAGTCAACCAATAATTCCCAAGAATAATCTGAAAAGTGTCCCTCTCATAGTTCGGGGTAGAATTAAACAATGGGCCAATCATTTCGGGTAAATGTAATGTTTGGATGCACACATAAACGCCCAAATGCTTGGTAACAGTTTTAAAAGTCGGTGCAGGCATACACAAATCTACTACGGAGGAAATAATTGTATTAAAAACGAGGAATTCTTGTTAAAGCGCACGAAAGTAAATCCCTAAATGGTAGCAAATACCCCCACCATCCCATATGACATATGGATATTGAGCTACCCCCCCCCCCAAGACTCACTAAATGGTCTCTTGTCTTCACTTCCCGAATTGATTTGTCACTACAACAGTGTTTTTGAAGCAATGACAACGACAAAGACAACAGCAATTAGGGACTTATGTAGTGAGTCTACTACCTCCCTTTCATGTGCTTCCTTAGTATATACAGTAATTCCCCGCATATAAGGACGGACATATAAGAAACTGCAGCCTGCCAGCATAGAGACTATTTCTCCTTGATAAGAAACTAGAGAGCCTGATCTTTTCCAATTACCAATAGATGATGAAAAAAAATGGAATAAAGTTTGCTCAAAACTTAGTTTTTCCCCAATGTTTCATATTTTTACAAATGCATTGATATATAATTCTTGAAGTCTTTGGGACTTTAATTCTGTGTACCTTCCTTAGATTTGGATATCCTAAAATATATTGCATTTACTACGTTCAGCCTGGTTGTGGAATATGACAGAAGAGAGCATCCTATATGAAAAGGCAATTTTTTAACTGACATATAAGAAATCAGCCAAACTCTTTTAAAGATATGTCCTTACAAACAAGAAACTAGCTAGCCTCATTAAAAAGTTCATGTTTTCTTACGAACTAAATAAGAGACGTGAAAGTGAAAAACGGAAAACAGAAAACGTACGAACCTGGATATCCTCCACGCATTGATCAATATAAATATCAAATTCGAAATCCGAGATAATTTTGCACACTTTCCCTGGCTCGGAATTCATCACTGCATTTTCACAATATTGCTTTACAGTTGCAAGCGTCTTTCCAGTTGCTGTAGGCCATTTGGGAATTGTCACGTTAATGAGCGGTCATTGATCAATATAAATATCAAATTCGAAATCCGAGATAATTTTGCACAGTTTCCCTGGCTCGGAATTCATCACTGCATTTTCACAATATTGCTTTACAGTTGCAAGCGTCTTTCCAGTTGCTGTAGGCCATTTGGGAATTGTCACGTTAATGAGCGGTTCGGGATCGTACAGATACTCAGTCAGATCGGAGTCATCGGGCAGTTCAATTTCATCAACAGCAAGGGCACGTCTCTTTCTTTTACCGCAATGTTTGCCACCTGGGGAATAGACTTATTACAATAACGTAGCTAAAGGTTTTTTATTTTATAGGAATCTTGGAGCAGCTAATAGCACTAAAAGTTTCTTAATTTCGCAAGAAAATTTCAGCTTTTTAGTACCAAAAGTTTCTTAATTGGTTTCCTATTTTTTTGGATGCATGAATTAAGATGTAATTTCTACCAGTACCAAGTATTTGTGTCTTGACATACAGCTCAATGATTAGCAAGAAAAAGAGTTGTATGGGATGGGGCTCAAAATATAAAATTTTTGTGAATTAAGAATAAAGGCTCAAGAATAAAGGCGCAACGACAATTTCTCATCATTTTCTTGGATTTAGCTTTTAAACGTTGATTAGCGCTTATCAAACATGGTACTACAGTTGCTTACATTTTGGCCATCCTTGTGCTAGTTACTTATAAACCTTTTTCTTATAAAAAAAAATGCGTATAGATATTGGCAGGCCTGCCGGCCGGACACTCTAAACTACGACTCATAATCATACAAAAACAGAAACCGGACTAAATTTGCGACATTTACACAGTCATTTATATAGTAATAGATAGCGGATGACCTAAGCAAAAGCCTGATGACGAAACGGCTCAAATTCATGTTTCTTGTGCTCGAAGGTGGGAAAGCAAACTTTGAGAAGAAAGATTAACGTTTCTTTCGGCCATAAAGTGGAACGATGCCACTGTTAGTCACTTAAATACTGTGCAGAGGCTGTTTGCGAAATGGTTGATCAGTGGTCTGTCCGACACGAATTGATTTCCTAAATTATAGGGTAACAGTCAAGTCCCATATATATTACAAATAGCCGAAAAGCGGACTCTAGTCCAGTGAGACCGAACTGCCCAACAAGAAAAACTACCAAGTTGATATTTTGGTCTTAATTAACAAAAACTATTCCGTGTCGGAAAGACAAATGATCAACCACTTCGCAAACAGCTGCAGTGGATGCCGCGACAGAAACCAAAACACATCAGAAAATTAGTCCAGTTTTTGTGTAAGTAAAATTATGAGTCCTAGTTTGAGCGACGAGGGGGTAATAGTTGAGGTAGTAGTAGCGATAACTAGGACAAAAATGGTAAGTGTACCTGGGAAATTCAAATCCTTCCATCCTTTCGTTCCTTGGACATATTTTGGCTGGGTGGCGAGAGATTTAAAACGACAATCAACGACAGGCCTGTGACCACGATGCTCTTGGCACGTGCAGTAATGTTTGCCTCGTTCTGCATCACATTTTGTAGGACCACCTTTGTAGTAGAACAAACTTTGACCAACTGGCAACCTGTCAAATGGAAAAATAGGGCGTTTAAGAAACCACGATGGCTACGCCAGCCAGAACGTCATCTTGTATCCTGCAAACCAAGTAGTTTCCATTACGCTACCTTTTACGTATTATTCAAAGGGCCAAGCTGAAACGCTTGAGAACTATCTTTTTTCTAAAGTTTGTTTCGTGTTCGAGTCCCGGAATCCCAAATTTCCAAATGAAAGACAGCTGAGAAAGCAACCGGTTTAACTTCGCATTTGAATTGTTGTTATCACCTTAGGCTTAAAATCTTTAAAAAAGATTGGAAAAATGCTGATTGAATCTTCCTTGTGATTTAATGGCTCGAAGGGAACTTCAGGCACTCTGCTATAATTCTACCTTTGGGATTTTTGATATCTTGATTATGCTCAGAATTACAGCCTCTTCTTTCTTTCAACCAGTTTTTAGGTTGTGACGTCATCAAATTACTAAATCGCATACCAAAAAAGCTACAGATTTCTGCTTATCACCATATCGTAGAGTTCAATAAACTATGGTTTTCTTGAAGATTGTACCGTTCTTCCTCTATTAATTAGGATTTACGATGATTTTAATGTTTTTCAAAACTTTACATGAATTCTATCAATAGAAAGAAAAACGCAGTAATTGTGAAAATAATCAAGATATCAAAGATTGCCAATGAACACTCATAGCAAAGTATCTGAAGTTCCTTTCGAGCCATTAAATCAAAAGGAAAAATTCAATAGCCATTTGTCCAATCTTTTAAAAGAGTTTAGCCCTATGCTGTTTTTATCAAACGTTTCATATAGTCGACAGTGTCTAACGAAAATGCTTTAGAAACGCCTTATCATGGTTCAACTCAACATAGGTAAAACTGTTGTAAAATTATATGACCTATTTCTTTGAATCGCATAGCTTGAAAGAAACTTTAGCTACTTTGCCCCAACATTCTACCGTTGGACTTTTCTTCAGAAATCTTCAATATTCTTCGAAATTACCTCTTATTATATATTTCAACTCATTTGAGGATGTGACGTCATCAAACTTCCAAATCGTAAACCAGAAGAGTGAAAGACTTGGTACCATAATCGTAGACCTTTATAAACTATGGTTTTCTTGAAAATTATTCTGTGTCTCTTCGCAGCGTTTAGAAATTACGATGGCTTAAATTTGTTTCAAAACTTGTCTTGAATTCTTAAAAAAGAAGAAAAACCCTCTAATTCTGAAAATATTGAAGATTTCTGAAAAGTCAAACAGTAGAATTGTAGCAAAGCAGCTAAATTTTCTTTTCTTTCAAACCATTCAATTCAAAGAAATAGGTCATAGAAGTTTACACCAACTTTTTTAAAGATGTGGAACCTATGCTTCATCATGGTTCCACTTTCCAAAGCAATGACAAAAAACTTACTTCCATGCTCGAGAAAAGCCTGGATGGACGACTCTACCACCTTGTATTGTTTTGCGCCAATTCCAGTCTTTTCCACTTGGGTCAACCCATTCATTGTTAATATTACCATCAAATGTTCCACACATCCCCCTTGTGCAGGAGTGGTCATCGCTTGGTACCTGGATCTGGTAATTGGCATAAAACCAGCTCCCCCATGGGAACGTGTGTATCTTTATCCATGCACCAGAAGGAAATCGGATCTAGGAGAAATTAAATCGGAATAAATTTCATTTCATTTTACTAGCATTGTATTTCTTACGGGATTGTCGAACACATTTCGTTGAATTACGTTATTATTTTTCCCACTTAAAAGCAGAGGCTATACTGTTTCTCTAAATAGTTAGTTTACTTGCAAGGAGGCTCAGTCGTTAAATATGAGTGTCTATCGAGGTTTGTATCGTATAGAAATGTGAGATTCATGAAGCTCACTGCAAATCAGTAGTTTATTTAAGATTATAAAAGACACGTCCCATTTAAAGGTGGTATACATGTTTTGGGAACGTATTAAAGTACAAAGTTAATCTACAAAATGCTTCTTCAAGTCAAAGTTCAAGACTCGCTTCAAGCCTCGTTCGTTTGGCTACACGAAATGCAATCATTATGCAGGAGCGAGCAACTGAACCGCCCCGAACCGCTCACTTCGCTCGCTTCAATTGTTCAGTTCTCGGCAATGGTTGATCTTTTGCCTGATTGAACGAATGAGACTTGGAGCAAGTCTGAGACGACTGCACTTTAGCGGACCAGCTTTATGTCATATCTCTCGGGAACGTATTTGACCAAATACCCTACCGAACCCTAACTAACCCTAACTTACCCTAACTTACCCTAACTTACCCTAAATCCCCTTTTGCAAAACCTAACCCTGACCCTAACCCTTACCCCATGACATATTACTTGCAGATATTGAAAGCTGGTCCGCTAAACTGCAGACTAGCCGCAAGTCAGTTTCTTCAGTAAATCGTTGGTTCGAAATGCCTTTCCAGTAACAGACGATAACCCTAAAGATAGTGACAGGGAGCTTTTTACCAAGATGCATTGCGTTCTTTAATCAAATTCCTATAGAATTGTTAAAGATTCTTGATTAGAACGCAATGCATCTTGGTAAAAAGCTCCTTGCCGCCATCTTTAGTGTGATCGTCTATTCCTTTATTGCAGTTCTGTAACGATATTGTGTGAAAAAATGTTATGTATTCTTACAGCCATCAATAAATATTATCGTTTTTATATTTCTAACAATTTGAAAACCCCTCACACTAGACGATTGCGCTAAAGATGGCGTCGAGAAACTTTTTGTCAAGATCTTTTGCAGTATTTTGAAGAAATCAACCAATCAAATCAATCAAAATTCAATGCAACGCAAAGCAAAGCATCATGGTAAATAAATCCTGTCAATCATCTTCAGCGCAATCTTCCATTGAATGCCCTCGAAAAATAAATAGACGGTACAGAGAACATAGAGACAATAGGGTACGCGGAAATCATTAGAGAATACGGTACAGGTACAAAATTTGAAATAAGGGAAGAAAAAAGAACTCACAACAAAACTCTTTCCACTGTTATCTCTACTAATGGATGTCCCTTCAGCTGGTTCTGAAGTGCTTGCAAATCGAGCCCTTGGAATTCTGTCTCGACACATGTCAACAACGATGACGTCATCACCTTCTCGTGCGGCAATGCCGCAGTTACAAGATACCGTTGAGCATTTCCATGTCCGCACATGCACCTGAAGTTAAAGTCGAAATCAGTATTGTTTATTTCACGCTTACATCAGTCCACAAGAATACAGTGGCATGCAGTTGAATCCCGGAACAACGAACTCTGAAGGGAACCAGAAAAAAGTTCGTTATATCAGGAGTTTGTTAAACTGGGAGAATTTACAAATAATTTGTTATTCAAGGGACCAGACTTTTAGTTTATTATATCAGGAAGTTCGTTCCGTAGGGGATTCGCTATTTCAGGATTCAACTATATCTACACTTCTTGTATTGAGATGGTCAAAAACTGTTAGGGAGTTAGGGAGCCAGTTGCGTTGAGATCATATTCAAATACCTAATGCACCGTCCTATGAGTGACATGTTATGAGGTTTCATTGTCAATCAAACAACATCTTGCTTGCAGAGAAATTTTAACATTAACTTAAGAAGTGAGGACATCAGCTGGTCCTTTATATGTTTCACTAGAAATTTCTATTAAGAAAAGCCAGTCTTTGGAAAGGACTAAATGCTCAAATAACAAGTAGATATTACCAAAAATGACAATACCTCAAATTTGCGACAAGTACTTCTGACAAGGACATAGTCTCCGAGTTCATAATGGTTGTAATATCTATGAAAATAAAATTACGTCAGACAGTCCTGCTTAAAATGTTGTCGAAAAATGTTTGCAGCACACTACTGCAATTAACAGCCTCGTTTTGGAAATCACTCTTAATTCTATCATACGAAATTGTAGAGCCTGGATTCAAATTTAGCACCCAAAGTTTAGTCTAACTACAAGTTTTTATAGTGCTAGTGGTCTTAATGTTGATTTGATGACGATGAAAAGGTTGAAAATCTATAAGCTATTTGACCGTGGAAATGACTCGGGGTGTAAAGTTTCACCCCGAACGATTTTCGCGGTCAAATCCCTTATAAAGTTTCAAACTTTACATCGTCATAATAAGAGCATCACAAGCGATAGCAGTTTGGAAACCCGTAACTAGACTAAAATTTGGGTGGTAAATCCGAATCCGGTTTAAAAATTTTCATGCGAGGAATAAGATAAAATTTCGAAAAATTTCGGTGTATTCACATTCCCCCTTCATTTGAATTTAAAAACTTGAACTTGGTTATAAATTTTTCGTTAACCATTTCGCACGCACCGGTAGCAATCCTTCATCGTTCAACATAAACCATAATGTTGCAGAGAGGGGGGAAACTAAAGGTCAAAAATTTCATTTGAAACATTAATTTTAACCTTGCAATCTTTGACTTTCGTGAAACTATGCAAAGACTCTACATGATGAAAATCTACCGTGTGACTCAAGATTAGGGAAAATTTTGAAAAACCACCACAATTTGATTACGTTTCCGATCTGGATACTCTTTTTGTGCACTTGGGTTAAGGATCAACTCAACCTTCGTTCCTAGATCCCAAACAGTCCTCCTGATGAAAAACCTCGATTTGGGGGGACAATTTCAAAATTTCAAAAAACTAAGAATTAAGAAATATTCAAAGTCCTGCGATAAATTTAAATTTTTCCCCCAAGAACGATCGTGCACTAGACCATGCATTGGCTCAAAAATATTTCGAAGTCTAAATTTTCCGACCGCACAAAAAACCATCTCATTGGTGCCAATGCTTTTCATTTAAGATCTAATCAAATCAAAAGTCAAATCAAATAAAATTATCATTATTTAAAGTTGGTGTAACATAGTTCTAAGAATCTAATTAATACCAACTATTTATAATACAGTATACAAAGATATAGAAAATTATACAATATTTACAAGCTACATAACTTATGAACAGGCTACTTACAGATTCTACAATTACATTGTTCACACATCCAGGCTTTTATCTTTCTTTTAAAGCTTGCAACTGTTGGTAGCTCCTTTATTTCATCGCAAAGAGAGTTCCACATTAGGCTTCCTCTGAATGAGAGAGCCTCCATGCCAAATTTTGTCGTTCTCGTGACCGGCAACTTACAGAGATGCTTAGTTCTGAGATCATATTGGACCTCTTTCCTTTCATGAAGGTGCCAAATGTATGATGGATTTAGATGGCTCATTGACTTATAAATTTCTAGCATCAATTTTTGGAGATTTTCAATATGGATCGTTACGGTGTCACTTTTCTCCAGAAGTGTATCAAAGGAAGAGTCGTAATCATTGTGGAGCGTTCTCAACGCACGCTTGTGAGTTCGGTTTATCTTATCACTGGCATCTTTGACACAAAACATCCACACTAGTGGGCAGTAGTTAAAGCTCGAAATGATTACCGTGTTACACAGGTTCATTGCCTGCTCTCTTGAGAGATAACTATTTAGCCTCCTAAAAGCACTGACTTTTCTGTTTGTTTTGTCACAGAGTGTTTTTACATGCTTACTAAATCGAAGCTGATTGTCAATTTCGATGNGGAAGAGTCGTAATCATTGTGGAGCGTTCTCAACGCACGCTTGTGAGTTCGGTTTATCTTATCACTGGCATCTTTGACACAAAACATCCACACTAGTGGGCAGTAGTTAAAGCTCGAAATGATTACCGTGTTACACAGGTTCATTGCCTGCTCTCTTGAGAGATAACTATTTAGCCTCCTAAAAGCACTGACTTTTCTGTTTGTTTTGTCACAGAGTGTTTTTACATGCTTACTAAATCGAAGCTGATTGTCAATTTCGATGCCAAGGAGTTTAACATGTTCAGTGGATGATATTTTTTCACCCACAATAGTTAAGCGTAGCTTACGTTTTCCGTTTAATCCAAGGAACTTTAGTTGGAATTTAATCCAAAGACGGTTGGGAATCTAAAATGTAACATGAGGTTGATATCAGGAGTCCAGTGTACGCATGTGAAACATTCATTCTTCCATCTTATGATGAAAACAGCAAACGCGATAGGAATAGATGCATTGGTTTTGAAGCTTTCCGTTAGGTCTATGGAAAAGACTGATCAACGTTTTACCCACAAGAGAGTCTGTCAAAATTCGATATCAAGAAACTTCAATACTCACAGTTTGTCAAACGAAGTAAGATGAGGGTCGCCTGTAGATGAGCATATTGCTGTTCCAACATCTTCTACCACTATCTACAAACAAAAAATAAAGGCTTGTCAAAAAATCATTTACTAATGTAAGAAAATGGTCTCTTCTTTATTTCTACCTAGCATCCGAATGTAGTTTTAGGATACTGAGAAGCTAAGCTTATAGAAGCAGTGTGTCCTGGTCCTTCCACTCGAATGGACCACACCTCGCGATTCCTTTAGCCTGGAATTTCAGAGAGTTTACGACTCTCCTCACTCTACGTAGGAGGTTGACAGTGTGGTGTATTGAACTGAATTGTATGAACTTGCATTGAATTGAATTGTAATCAAAACGAGGTTATGTTGTTGTAGTTGTTGCAGTTGCAGTTGAGATTGCGTGAGAATCGTTTTAAGATGGCCTAAGTTTCTTGATTAAATTCTGAGGTTTGATCCGATGTAATCCGACAATATGAACGGCGGAATCTAACAGACAGGGCGGGGACCCGAACCATCAACCTTCAGATTGGTAGTCAGGCACGCTACCACTGTTCAAGGAATATATTAATTGCTGTGCCGAAATGCAAAATTATTAAATAATCAGAGCATGAAGCTGCCTAAATAAAGGCAACTAACCGACACATGAGCCTAACAGAAATTTTTCACTACATTAACAACTAAATGTTTTGGTTGAAGGAGGCTCGGTGGAATTACTTCGGAGGAACACTTTCGGACAGATATTAACAAATTCCGAGTGAAAAATGTTTGGTCAGCATCTTAATAATAATATCAATAATCATTTTATTTTAAGTTGGTCGAAGTTCTATACATTACGACAAGAATGTGAACTAATTTACACCAGCTATTTACAAGAAAAAAAACCTATAATACAATATAATATACTAGTTACAATAAAAAATAATTATCTACAAATTTTGCAAATTGCATTTTTCCCCACTCCAATTTTTGATGTTTTTTTAGAATATAGCAGCTGACGAGGCGCTCTTTATCAAATCAGGCATACTGTTCCATAAGAGGCCGCCTCGAAATGTTAGAGAATCAATGCCAAACATATAACTTTTGTTGCAGGAATTTGAAATAAGTCTTTCGTCCGTAGGTTATATTTGGTGTCCTTTCTAATAAAACACTCCTGCATGAAAGACGGATTAATACAGTTAAGTGTTTTGTAAATCTCAATCATTAGCAATTTTGGATGTGAACAGTTGTTTCAATACTCTTTGCCAGCAAAACTTCCAATGTTAATTCATGATCGTCAAGTAGCACCATGAGAGCTCTTTTGTGTACTCTATTTATGTCGTCATTGTCTGTTTTTCCGCAAAAAAGCCAAATCAATGGGCAGTACTTGAAAGTTGATGCAGCAAAAGAAGCTTCTGGCTTTAATTTTTAAAAAGAAACACCAACAATAGGTCACAAGCAGAACAAGACCCATGCCAGCAATCCGTAAATTAGTCTTGTAGATCCACAAATTGATATTCGAGTGGAAGATTATCGGAAACTGCAACTTTACACCTGCTAAATCAAATCCTTTTCTGACGATCTCTCCTTTGCAACGAAGATGGTCGTACAAACAGATCAACCATCGAGCAAGGACTGGCCTGATAACAGAGATCTTCAGTATATCTGAATCTCAATTATGTTTTCTCCAGAGTCACGTTGTACTGAAATATGATTATTACTTGGATCTTGCGAAAACTGGACCAATCCAATCCAATATACTCCCAAAAGTAGATGGACAAAAAAACCTTTTTAGCTGTAAAGTCTGCATTTCTCAACTCAGCATTGTCAAACAGGCATCAATCGACAGATCTCAAAGAGTGGGAGTCTGAAATTGAACGGAATTTGAGTTTTGAGGCAAGAAATGCTGAAATTTCCGTAAGAAAAAGTTTCGAACAAGCACTTCCCTGAAACCTTGTCTCTACAAAAGATGTTGGTTGCTAATGGTTAGAAAATTTTAGGGTGTCGAGGAGTGTGTTAAACTAACAGAAACTTACTCTCCATATTCCAATCAGCTAAAATAATACAAACTTCCAAAATATCTCTTGAATTGCTGCAAGTTTCACACGGTAATAACATCACCCGATAATGATAACCTTCTTTAACATTATCAGGCGATGTTATTATCGTGCGAGACTTGTAGCAAGTCCAAAATATCTCTTGAATTACAAAATCTCCTGTACCAAAAATGCTTCTTTAAGTTTGGACGCCTCGTCGATGACGTCAGGAATGTAAAAAACTTGTTCTCTGTCTCAAAAAATCTTACACAACATCACTACTAAAATCTAAAATATTAGTAATCCCAAAATGTTGGTAATAAGAACAAACATAATGTACAAGCAAGTCATACCTGCATATTTGGAATCCTTAGATGTTGGTTCCAATCAACAGGATCAATATGGTCCCAAACATCAACTTTCAGCACCATCCGTTTATTTCCATCGTTTACGAAATCCCTCTTCGCATAAACTTCGACACTTTTTGTCTGATTGGCAGGACCATTTTTAAACACTATTCTACAATATTCTAAAAAATTTTGCGTGTTGTCTTGTTCAAGTTCGACAGAAACCTCACATCCAAAATTCTCACAGACAATTGGAACTGTGGCCATTACTGTCAGTTTCAATGGCTTGCCTTTTTCTGAAGTTTTAAATTGGAGCTGCTTAGGTTCAACCTGGAAGCAAGATAAATACCGAATTTAAAAATACTAGCTCTAAATTACTGCAGGTAATTCTCTGAAAAGGTCTACCGTAAATCCTCGAATAAGCCTTAGGGGCTTATTTGCAAAAATGAAATCTTGGATGGGGGCTTGTTCGAGGGGGGGAGCTTATTAAATAGTACGGTAGATATGTATGACATACTGCCATTCTATTTAATAAAGGACGGTCGATATGTATGACATACTGCCATTCTAGCTGATAAAGGACGGTAGATATGTATGACATACTGCCATTCTATTTAATAAAGGACGGTCGATATGTATGACATACTGCCATTCTATTTAATAAAGGACGGTCGATATGTATGACATACTGCCATTCTATTTAATAAAGGACGGTAGATATGTATGACATACTGCCATTCTATTTAATAAAGGACGGTAGATATGTATGACATATTGCCATTCTATCTGATAAAGGACGGTCGATATGTATGACATACTGACATTCTAATCAATAAAGGAAGGTAGATATGTAT
>REGM01000248.1:0-19287 GCA_004194415.1 Aurelia aurita | reverse complement strand
CGTAAAAATCCGTTGAACAATGATGGAGCTATGATCTTCAGAAGACCAAATTTGTCTGATGACTGAAACCAGCGGTCGGCCATTTTGTCTTACTATTTTACAGCGATAAAACAGCTTCATGGATGAACTGAAACAGCCCCCAATTTCATAGCTCTCGCAAAAATGTCAATGAACTCCTTGATGATTATTTGGATTTTTGCGAGAGTTATGGCATTGGAAAATTCTGTTTGGGTTCATCAATGAAGCTGTTTATCGCTGCAAAATAGTATGACAAAATGGCCGACCGCTGATTTCAGTCATCAGACAAATTTGGTCTTCTGAAGATCATAGCTCCATCATTGTTCAACGGATTTTTACGAGGATGGTAGCAAACTTTATTTGAACATCTAAAGAGCACGATCATCCACAGGTTTGGCGAGGATCTTTTTCCATTTCGTCACAATCTGCAGGCAAATGGGGCACAATTTTTTTGGGACACCCTGTACTATGCTGCACTTTGTTCTGTTTTTTAAGCGGCCCAGGCTAGATAAGCATTTGCTTTTCCTGGGTCGCATAAGATTCCCTTGACTTGACTTGACTTGGAGGCTTCTTCTCAAATCCCCTTGGAGGCTTTGTCAAAATTACTTCTGAGGTGGGGGGCTTATTCCAAGGTGGGGGCTTAAATCGATGGTTTGCGGTATCTTAGTTTGTATGAATCAAACCTTACCGTTATTCCAGCAAAATAATGGTTACTCTCGTGGTATGAGCTATTCTTTAAAGGGGAGAGCTCATACCAAGTTCGGACGCGACAGGATATCTACAAAGAATTAAACAAGGATTATACAATGTCAGTTATACAATATAAGAAATGGGTTGTATATCTTCTCTGAAACATGGTCTCTCTTCTCAAGGTAAAAACCCCAATATAAAATGCAAAACTTTTTAACAACCTTGCAGCAAATATTTTAGAGGAAAGTTTTCTCAACTTACTTTTTTTTTATAAGAAACTAAGAATTTGAGCCAGTACTGACAGATTCTTAAAATTATCAGATTTTGAGTACTCGGAGTTTCTTACGAGTTTCTTACGAGTTCCATAACAATCTTCATGTTTACTACCTGTGCCCTCGTGAACATTTCAAAAGAAAGATTTTAGAAGCCTTTCCAATGTTTAGACGTTACTCAAGTACCTTCCGAGAAAAAAGATACAGGAAACATGTGAAAATAAAATAAAAATATGCTAAGGATTTCCTTTATTACGAATAAATAGTTTCTTAAGTTAAGTTTCTTAAGTTCCCAGTACTGGAGATTCTTAATCTTTTGGCGGTCTGAGAGTTGAGTATCTTATAAGCAGTTTCTTATAAAAAATGCGAGTAGTGAAAATTGCAATAAAAGTGGAAAGGAAGATGTCTTACACTCTGACGTCAGTGTAAGAGTGTAAGCATAGAGAGATACTCACCGTTGTACCAAGATAAAAGGTTGGAGCATCCGGATACTTATTTGTATTACGTAATGTTGCCACACGTTGGGTTCCTTTCAGTATTTGCACTGGTTGGAGTTTGACTACAGGGGTGCGTTGATACCACGTGACCTCGAATAAAGAATGGGGCTCTTTGTCTTCACTTTTGAATTCACATTTGAATTCTAATCTATTGTTCTTCACTCCAGGAGAGACGACTGGTCTTGAAGTCAATGAAGGGAAACTCTCTACATGAAGAAAAATCATTTCATGATGTGTTAGACTCACTACATAGTCCCAGTTATCGCGACAACAACAACACTTTTTCACTTTTTTACAATATAATTGAATAAATTGTTTGCTCAAACTACTCTCGAGTCCGGAATAGATGGGGGTCTGGAATAAACAGGGTGGGTGGAAAATTCGATCAGCAGTTCTGTAATGGGACGAAACGCTAAGTTCTTTTGACTGTAAAAACAAGTTAAAAATCATAGAAAATATTAAAAATGAAAAATACAGTTCGACTCACATTTTAGGAAAAAATATTTCACATGTTCCACATTTTAAGAGGCTTGAAATTAGTAAACGGAGGTTCTGGAATAAGGACGTCCTGGGTGGATGTTTTTCAAAAAATTAATAAGCGAGGGGATACGTTAATTCCGGACTCGAGAGTAGTTCGAGCGTCCATCAGTCTATCAATAGCGATAAATACAACTATGCAATCAGTCTAATGTGTTGATGACTAAGCTGGGTGTGTTAAAAAAGGTTGTGTCTTTGATACGGGGCACACTCATGCATTTCTGGAAATCACCATGAATCATTTACTTATGCCAGGAATAGAAAAGTCAACGGTGAAGTGAAAAATATGAACAAAGTGCCCCCCTGGCGTATTTCTGTAGACTGCTCCAAGCTGCTTACAGAAGTGCATAACAAAGAGAGAGCCTATATTTTACGTTCAAATAATGCTTATTATTTGCTTTGAGCATATCATGTGGTGTTCCCTAAAGCTCAGTTCTTGCGAATTTATGATGTTGTTGCATCTGGTTGCTGGTTGTTGTTTTAAGAAAAAACTTTTTAGTTCCTTTCATATGGGGAGGGGGGTGGCTCTCTCTAGATTCTTAGGGCCTGATTACATGAGCAGGGCTGGCCCTCTTATCCGAGCTGGAAGATATTAGGCGAGATCCTTCTGTCAATAGGAGCATAATCTTTGATAGGAGACATGTAATAAATTTGAAACATGATTATATGGTAAGTGGGCCAGCCCTGGCAGCCGGGATCCCACTTCTGCGTAACAGGGCTGGCCTTGTTCGAAGGGATGAAATAATGACGTTTTTCTCATGTAATCGCTTGGCAGGGCTAGAAACAGGGCTGGCTTATGAAAGTTTATAACTGCGCATGCACCAAGCCGCCATATTGCCAATGATTTGATTTTCCCGCCAAAATTACTTCGCAGCCCTGGGGTGAATTACTCCATGTAATCGCACGCAACATTTCATCCCTGCTAACAGATGCAGCCCTGCTCATGTAATCAGGCCCTTAGATAGCTCATCGGTAATCTATTTAAATGCAATCATTTATATGAAGCAATTTTCTATTTTTTTGTGTTAGTATTGCTGGACTTTAATTTTGATGTAGTATTGTATATACCTGTGAAGTATTTGCATTGAATGGTATTCAAAATTGAACGATAGTAAATGGGACTGAACTGAACAGAACTACTTACTGTTGCAGCCTGGTGTGAAGCCAGTGGGTGAATTTGATCCTGCTGGACATGGTAGCTCTGTGCCTGCAAAAACATTTCGAGGCCATGATAATGATCTTAGCAACCTTATCCATATTTCCTGCTTTTCTTAATTTTATTTTGTCAACATTGCAAAGACATGTTTAGTGTCTCCATTTTCTCAAGTTTAATTCAGAAATAGAATAGCAAGCAATAAAGAGACATGTTGTTTTCACACACGTAAATCATAACGAACAAAAAAAGAACAAAACGTGCCTTTCCAAAGGTCCTGGGCACGAGTGTTTTGGGTAAACAACTCAAATGTCATAGTCTACAAGTTCATTTGTAAGACACTACAACATGATCAGCATCTTATTATTGGCAACAATCAAATGACCATTCTTATCAAGTCATCCGCCAATTTTACAGAGTACATCACAATAGGAGACCAACCGGGTGTCCCAAAAGAGTCCCCCCTTCCCCATAAAAAATCACAAAAAACTCGATTATTATATGCGTATGCCTTTCAGTAAAATTTACTTTTGATCTTTAAAGATGATAAAATGTTTGTTCTCACCACTTAACATGCACAAATGACACATTAAAAGACCTTATTTTGAGCCATAATTTTTTGGTGACATTGTAAATCTTTGCTAAGAGCCAAATTTTGAGACTTTTCATCGTTTAAGTCCCCAACGATTTTTTTTGCGACATTTACGACAAAGTTGGGAGCTTAATATACACAAAGGAATTAATATAATAAATAATCATCTGTGTATTTTTGCAGTATGCTTCAAAACCAGGAAGCCCTAAAATGACCCAAATTTGCTCATTTTAAACCAACCAAAACGATAAGCTATACCTCGAAAAATATTTGGTCCTTGATTTTCTTGCCACAAAAAATAAATAAAAGTGAAGATTGGCATTGCAATCAAATTTTGGTGTTTTTCAAACACGAGGAATTTTGGTACACCCCGTATATTTTCATCATATGTATTTTCGATAAAAGCTATACAATGTGAATCATTCTCGAAAGTTTCGAAAATTTGCTCCAAACTATCTAATGTTCCTCTTTATCGAAATTAATTGAATCGTACCTGCACAATAAGCGAAGCATCCTCGTGGCCTTCTAAGATGATAGACATAAAATTCTTCATCTGCCTTTTTGCACTTCTTAGCCTTAATTCCCCATGTTGAAGCACAGCAACGACCTGTCACTCTAACACAAGCAGTTAGGTTGGTCACATCTCCAACTCCGTTTGGTAAATCTCCATCTGCCCATATTGAACCAGTTGTACCTGAAAAAAGCAGATAAAGAGGCTGTCAGGTAGCTATCAATATAGACAGATTACACGAGTCTCAGTTTTCCGCATTGAATTGAATGATATTATGGCTTCAAACTGAGACTCATGACAATACAGCTTCAAAACAGAGACTAAAATGGCCTAATGCGCCGCATTTCGTGCGCATCCAATCAAATTGCGACTTTCTTAATATGGTCAGACCACGTGCCTATTCTTAGCATTTGATTGGCTGATTAGGTAAAAAGCTGACGCTGAAGTAAAAGAAGACTGGGGTTGACTGTGGCGCGT
This sequence comes from Aurelia aurita, assembly GCA_004194415.1. Classification (NCBI taxonomy): domain Eukaryota; kingdom Metazoa; phylum Cnidaria; class Scyphozoa; order Semaeostomeae; family Ulmaridae; genus Aurelia; species Aurelia aurita. Next base: position 14,540 of record REGM01000248.1, on the reverse strand, counting down.
CGGGGGGTTTAGCATAGAAATAAAATGGGTTTAGTCAGCATTCATTGTAAGTAATCTGTCTTTGCCTTCGCGCTCTTTCTTTGCAAAATGGAGGATCGGCTCATCGAAGCTGTGGAGACCAAACTTCGAGTAAAGTTCAGAGATTTTTAACGAGCCGCTCTGAAGAGAGTTTTAAAACAAGAAGATGTGTTCGTTTGTGCACCGACAGGTTCGGGGAAGACGTTCTGCTTTGCCTTTCTCGCAGAGCTTCTTGAAATGAAAATTTTTATTTGCAATAAGCCGCAATTTGCTTTTACGTGTACTTTTTCCATCTGTAACTAAAATTTCTTCTTGGTCTTGAAAAAGCTGCATTTTAATTCGCTTTTTAGCAGGCGATCTTGTTGGACTGGAAACTACAGAAAGCAGGTCTTCGCTATGGGAGCTTTGTTTCGGTCTAGATTCCATGTCAACGGCATACTTCTGGAAAACATTTGTTTGGTTTTGATTCTAGATTAGCTCTTTTTCCAGTTTTTCTAATTTTACTATTGTTTCAGTCAATGCCTTCGTTCTACGGTGACAAGTCCTGCACAAATACACGTATTTTTTTATAAGAAACTAAGAATTTGTGCCAGTACTGAAAGTTTCTTAAAATTATCAGTTCTGTGACCTCTAGAACATTTCAAAACAAGGTGTCTTTACCCCTTTCCCATGTTTAGACATTACTCAAGTACTTTCCGAGTAATATGATACAGGAAACAAGTGAGAATAAAGAAAACATGCTGGAGTTTCTTAATGTTTTGGCAATCTGAGAGTCTGAGTTTCTTATAAGCTGTTTCTTATAAAAAAATATGTGTATAACACATTAGTGATTTCAGTTACTTCAGCCCATCGGAACACATTCTCTGCCTTGCAAGCATAAATTGAGCTTAGTTCATTTGAAACAAAATCCAGCAAGGAGGGGGGCTTTAGGGGGTATCAGAACCCGCAAAACCCGCATCAAAATTTGCAAAAACCTGAGAACACGAAAGCAAAAGCACACGAAACCCGAAGCTGCACTTTTGGACGAAATATGATAATTTTAGCCAGCATTTCTCGATTATTGCCAACGTGTTCGCTTTCAGGGATTTTTCCTCTTTGTTTTTAGCATCCAAGAGCCAGTCTTTCAATCTTAATCAACTGCACAAACAGTAAACCATATGACTTGGAAAACCCCAAAATCTGCCGATTTTAGATAGAAAACTCGAAATCTGAGCGGAAAAATAGGCTAAGGCCGCAACCCGTGATACATCTCAAAACCCGAAAACCCGCACGTTTTAAACGTAAAACCTGAAATGCTGGCTAATTTTAGCCAGCATGACCCCGAAATGGAAGCTTTGAAAATTCTGTGATAGTACGTCTGGAAAATTTTCAAAAATACCAACCTTTACTTTGGTTTAGAATGACTCTCCCGGTCACCTTTCTGCATTTCTTGGAAAAATTCTTACTCACCCTACCTATATCCAGCTACTTTCTCCTCGTTTTTGGAAGAATCTCTAGGACCATCTTTTCACAGAAGCGGGGACCTGATCACTTTTGATTTCTATAAACAAATAAAGATATTCTGCCCTTTGAAGTCAATGATATACGANTGCCACAGATCGGCTATTTGTTGCGATCGCACGGCGATTCTGAAAACACTTATGGTCCAAAGCATGGAGAATCTTCTCCAGTTGAAATTTTGACGAAAATCGCTTTACCCGAGCATGCAATCTTTTTTTTGGGATGGTGGTGAAAACGGTCAAAAATGGCCTAAGCCTTGCTGCGAAACGCGGAAGTAAATACAATGACGGCACCTGATTGGTCAATTTTAGGAGAAAATGTGATCTGATCAGAGCATGGAGCAGAACCCCAGGGGAGATTTGGACAAAAGAAAAGATTTGGAGGCTATGCTGATCTAGTGAGGCGAAGGCTCATGCGTAATGCTCCCGACCTCCTGAGAGCAAAACCCATTAGCAATACCTGATTTGTTTGTTTTTTGTTTTCTATTTGTATAAATTCGCCACTTATCATCATGCAGATTCGCTGAAGATGAACCAAGTTTGGAATGTTCGGAAAAAAAAGGTTCAAGTCAAATTAATGTTATCTTGGATTGTCTTGATTATGTCGCTAACTTGATTATGTCGTATTACTTGATTGCCGTGTAACTTTGGATGTGTCAATAAAATGAAAACTTACAAAATGATTGTCGTCGCTTGCCTCATTCTCCGATTTCTCGTCAAACCGCGCTTCCCAACTAATTGTTCAATTCCTGTTGCTACCAAGCTGATGATCAGTAGTGGTGCCATTGGAAATCAGACCCCCCCCCCTCCCCCCCACCAAACTTCTCCATAAAGAAAGAGTTCTAAGAGGGATTAAGTTGTTAGATTTTTGGACAAAGCCATCCACGACTTACGATTTTTGTCTTAATTATCGCTACTACTTCCTTAACTAACACTCCCTCATCGCTCGAACTAGGACTCCTACTCTTGCAGACACAAAAACTGGACTATTTCCGATGTGTTTTGGTTTTCTGTCACGGCATTCACTGCACACTATTTAAACGAATAACATTGAAAGTTTGGACTTTATGGCTAAAACAAACATTAGTCTTTGTACTCAGTTTGTTTGCCTATCTTCAAGCACTGAAAACATGAATTTTGAGCTGTTTTGTCACCGGCATCCTAATTAGGCTATCCTCCATTACTATAGACATTTCTATGTAAAAGTCGCAAATTTAGCCCTATTTCTGTGTATACCGTGTATGTATGCTTATGAGTCATAGTAAGAGCATCCAGCTGGTAGCTATGATATTGTAATCAGTCTAGGTCCATCCTATGGAAAAAAGGGTATTGCCTAAGTGAAAAAAGGGTGCGATCCTTAAAATCGTTCCCAATAACTCCTACCGTTATTTGTCCTCCACAGTATTGGATGGTTTGCGCCATTGGTGCTGATGATGTCCTACCGTTAATCTTTTGGATGTGGGCTTATTCGAGGGGGCCTATTTGAGGTGGTTATCAAATTGTATCGTAGATGTGTGATGATATACTGTACTGCTATTCTAGCTGATATAGGTAAGGAGAAAAGTAAAATAACATCTAAATCTTGAACTAGAATTCACAGCAAGTGATAAATAAAAACTTAATATTGAAATATGAAGATGATAAACATAATAGCCAGACAAAGAATTTATAAATTTATGTAAATTTCACTTTTTGTGAAATTTAAATACCCTCATGGGGGTTCTTCAAGGGTGCGTATTTGTTAAGTGGGGGCTTATTCAAGGGGGCTTCAGTTTCAGTTTCAAATCATTTAAATTCCGCTACATGCAATTTAATAATGATAACCATACAACAAATAACTAAACTACAAGCATATAAGACAATATTAGAGAAAATTAATACAATTATACAGAAAATTAATATAATATACAAATACAAGACGAGGAACAAGATAAATTGTATGGAAGGAATTCTTAAAGGAGGAGCTCTCTCAATAGGTAAACTAATCGAGGAGGGATCCCCCTCCACTATCCTAAGATATTATCAGATGAATTTAGATGAATTTAAATAATTATGCATTTGCTTTTCACATAATATAATAGAAATTGTGCAAGTATCAAAATAACTTAGATTCATTGGTTGACATTGTTCAATAAGTAAATTTTCAGTTCTACTTTGAAGCTTATTTGAAGGTGGAGGCTTAATCGAGGACTTACGGTATGGTTCATAAACCATAAGCGCCAAATCTTATAAAAAGATTGCACAAATGGTTATTGAATCTTCCTTTTGATTTAATTACTTGAAGGGAACGTAAGGTACTTTGCTATAATTCTACTTTGGGGATTTTTGATATCTTGATTATTTTCAGAATTACAGGGTTTTTTATATCATTGAAAGAATTCATAAGAAATGTTGAAAAAAATTAAAATCATTGTAAATCCTAAATTAATAGATAGGAAAAACGGTACAATCTTCAAGAAAACCATAGTTTATTAAGTCTGCCTGCAATATGGCGGTAAGCAGAAATCTGTAAGCTTTTCTGGTTAAATGATTCAGCAACTTGATGATGTCCCAATCTCAAAACTGGTTCAAACAAAGAAGATGCTGGACTTGCTGGTTATTCTGAAAATAATCAAGATATCAAAAAACCCCATAGAAGAATTACAGGAAAGTACCTGAAATTCCCTTTGAGCCATTAAACCCAAAAGAAGATTCAATAACAATTTGTCCAATCTTTTTTAAAGATATGACTCCTTATGCTGGTCCATAAGGATGTCTACATGTATTGAACTTACCACAGGAATTTACTGGAGGACATTTGCTTGGTATGGTTGGCCCTGCTTTGCTTATAAATCTGTACCAACCATTTCTCAACCTGATATCACAAAATGAAGCTGTTTTCACAGGATCAAATATAAATCCAGCACTTCGTTGATAGTTGTTCTCTGATATGTAATTTGTGCACCCATCTAGAAATTGTAAAAAATATAACTGTTATTGAACTAAAATATACCATATTTGAGCTAGCAAGAGCATCAGGGCATGGTTGTAATATTTCTTGCCAATATTTGGTCTAAATCTGAAACAAAACAGGTTACTTATTTTCTTTTAACATATCAAAACTCTTTTTTTCCTCCATGAACAGCTCATAGATCCACTCATTTGTCCAGTCACCTAGACCTTGTTTTATTCTCGTTCAAACATATCTGAAGTTTATTTCATCGGGCAAGCTGATCCTCAAGCTGATCTTTGATCTAAGCAAACTGTCACTTGACAGCCAAAAACCCCTTCCATTCTCAGCATCTGTCAACAAATCAGTTAATTCAAACTTTGTGTGTTAAATCAAAGCAAAACATTCCATTGAGACAGTCTTCATGGTCCGATTCTTTGACCATGCTTTGTTTCCACATCAGTCATCTCGAGGCTGCCAGTTCCTAAAGGGGCCTTTTCAACGGGCATGCTTTGTGAATACATCCTTTTCTGGTCTCTTAGTGGTCGCCATTTCCATGGTCAACTAAAATGGCCGCCAACAAAGAAATGGTACATGCAAGGTATGCTGGTTGCAAAAGCCCCTTTAAACCTGCTTTATAAAATAAATGATGTATGTACTGTATGTATGTTTTCAAATTTCCTTGGGAGCTCCGATGATTTTGCCTCATATTTAGGATTCAGAGGGTCAAAGGTCACCACATTAATGACACAACTTTTCTCCAGTCTGTGGACAAATTTTTTCTACTTGTTTCCTATACCCTTGGATACCCTGTGGAAATGTGGTAATTTAGGCCAATTTATTACTACGGTACGGGATGTTATGGTTGATTTGCTTTGTCACTTGTGGTTTAATTAGAGGGCTTGCTTGAACATTTGTCAATTACAAAGTGTAGTAACACCAAGATAAAAATGGTTAATAGTGTTGGAAAGATTCTGCAAGAATGCTCTTTTGGGCTATACCATTGTGAATTGATAACATGTCTGCAGATGAGACTGGAGGTCATGCCCGCCAACTAACAGAAACAATAAGACAAAAGAAGAGCCAAGATTACCATGTTAAAGAAATTCATTAAAATTTCATTCAGATATTCTGTCAGATGTTCTGGTTTTCACTACGTTGTGTTTTTTGCTGAATAACAGGAGTTTGGGCCTAGCTAAAACCAAAAAGTATCCGAAAATATCTCAATGAAGACATTTGCTTGATCTTTGATGTTTTTGCTTCTTAAAATTCCGTCGGCAAACAGAGTGAAAAGTGTCCACACAAGCTCACCTAAGAGGGAACTGCAAGTATCCGCCATATTTTCGTCATATTTTGTTGCACCGTTTTTGTTTTGTTTGCTTTCTCAACGTTGTTTAAACTTTCCCAACAAAAACACAAAAGCTTGGCCTCACAGCTACTGTAGCTTTGCTTCTTCAGAAAAGTACTTCACATAACATTTGAAATAGGACATCCGTTTCCGCCACCGCGGGTTTCTCTTTGTAAGCTGTCTGATTAGCATAAATTTGCCCTGCATGGTACATTCCGGTTCTCTAACTAAATCTGCACCACCAACGCATCACAGACTTTTCTTTGTGGTAAAAGGACAATTCAAGATATGAAAACAGGCTGATTCTATCAATGGACTGTAAGAAATCTTTGTCAATATATTAAGGGTTGTTCAGTTCACAGAAGGAGGAAGAATTAATGTCACCTTGCTTGTTCAAGATGTTCGAAAGAATGCAGCAACAAAGATCAATGGTTAAAATAACAAAACGCAGCAAACACAATCAGAAAACATTTGATATTGGCCTAAAACTCTTTAATCGTTGAAATATATACTGATAATTTTCACATCAAATTGGCCAAAATTTACACAAATCGAACGAAGTGAAAGTCCGAATACCCTCAATCAGGGCAAAGTCTGAAATTAGGCTGTCGTCTAGACCTCTGTGTTTCGAGCACTGCTGCTCGTCCAGACCGGAAAGTTTGCTGTGCGGCCGATTTACACTTTAAATTTAAGCCGCAGTTCTAGCTGCGAAATTTTCATAAAACAACAAAAGGAAATAATAGGCCTATTGTTTAGCGACACAAAGAAAGCTGCGCAAACGATTTGAATGAAGGAGGAGAGATCCTCCACGCATTCTGCAAACTTTCCAATCTGGCTGCTCACAATGAGAATGATGACAAATAAAATTAATCTCAAGAACGAGGAATAGTTGAAGAACGTGTTCATCGTGAGTTTTTTTTTTGAAACTGCTTTCGTTCAGCAGAAATACTTGACTGATGAATTAAAATACCCACAAACAGGGCCAGGCCCAGCCAGCCAGGGGCGACACCCCTCTGACTTCTTTCTATAAAAATCTATCTAATAATAATATAACAGAGTTTAATCACAGCCTTTTATGAAATGTGCCTAAAAGAAAGATTTTTTAAGTAGATTAGCTTCAGACTTTCATTCTGTACTTACTGACTTCTCTTTGCTTTGGCCAGACGAGATCACTCAGTCAGTCGCAGTTGTTGCCATTTTTTCGCGCCACTTAGGCCAAAATGGAAGGGTTCACAACCACAACAACAAAGAGCAGAACAATAGAACTCTGAGAATGCGGATTGTAAAGTAGATTGATTACCTCAGTCCCAGTTTCCGCTCCTTTTATTGAATTGGATGAGGTCTATCAAGGAGCGAAACTATGACGATTGTAAGAAGCCTACTTGTACAGATATTAGGCGACTGTCTCGTGATCTCGTGTCTCTTATTACAAGCCTTGTGTATCGTTTGTCCGGAAAGGCTTGATAATTCTTGCCATCATTTTATTGTATTAGAATAAAATCAGACACCCCTCATGTTCGCCTATTTTCAGTGTACCTGAGTGATCTTACAATGACTACAATTCCAGTTTTGAGGCCTTGCTCATTAAGGATTGTGCCATTGTGCCACAACTATTCATCAACACAATTTAAAGCTCCTAGCAATAGAAATGTATAAAGCCAAAAATGATATGAGTCCTGGATTCATGAATGAGATTTTCAAATTTGATACAACAGCTGATGATCTAAGGGACAGTGCAAAATTTATTTTATAACATGGCCGGTGCAAAACCCAACAGGGCAACTACTTTTTTTGAGCTTATGCAGAACGGGGTCAATACTTTTTATTGGGCAAGTAAGTACAGGGCAGTAACTTTTTTATGAGCTCAAGGTGCAGTTTGAAACATAAAATTGTTCATTTTGAAGACGAAATTGCAAATCTTGCAAGATGAGAAATGCTTGCAGAGATGTGTATAAAATGGTGTAGAATTTCCATGTCAATTGTCTGCAAGAACAGTCCATCAGTCACATCTTGTCATCTCCAAAGTCGATATTTTGTTGACAAAGACTTGTAAGAGCAAAAATGGATTTTGTAATGGTCATTAGCAAATTCATCTGTCGTACTGTATAACATCTAATGCTCACGAATACGGGGCAGATACATTTTTTTAAGGAAATTGTGACGGGGCAGTTGGTTTTTTGCAGTAATTTTATACGGGGTAAGCAGATTTTTTTGCAAGAATTTTTCTTCACCACCGGCCATGTAATATAATAAATTTTGCACTGTCCCTAAGAACAGAAAAATTTTCATCTAGGACTCCAAAAACAGTTTTATATGGTACAGAAACAATAACCCATAGATGCAACCAAATATGGAACAGCATTAGAAATTAGAAATTAGAATTATGAAATTATGAAATTAGAATGGCTAGCAGTATTATGAAATTAGAATGGCTAGCAGTTTAGGAATATTCAAAGCTAAAATAAAGCAGTTTTCCATCCCTTAAATTTGTAGGCTCTGTACCCCGTATTTACAGAATCTTGGCTACATTAATCAGATTTACTAAAAATCTAAATTTAGATATCGCTTTCGTTTCGTTTTTGCCACTTTACTATTAATTATGTTTATGTGTATTAATTATGTTATGGTTGTTGGTATTAATTAGCTGATTCTTGCATTTATGTATTGTAATTAGCTATCTTACCTATTTACCAACGTTATATAAAGTATGAAAAAAAAAACTCGTCTTTGACAGCTTTGATCATAGACGTAGGAGCGGGGGACACAAGAACAACCATGCCCCCATCAGCAGTGCCTTTTTCCTTACCCTGGGTATCAGAGCCAAACAAATAGAAAATAGAATAAAAGAATAAAAAGAAAAAAAACTTAAGAAGGACAGAAAGACTCCTTTCTTCCTTCTCTCTTTTCCTTAAATTTTGAGGCTCTGGTACCCAGGGTACTTTTTCCTCAACCTTCTGGAAGCTATGATGCCCCAAGTGAGAACTGCTTCCTACATTCCTGACTTTGATAAAAAATCAAGGGCAAATAATTAAAGACCCATAGCTAACCATGATCCTTTGCGGCCCCAAAGTCGACTTTTGTATGATATGAAAGTCGCTTTTGGCCTAGCTTCTTTTTGTCTTTGTTGTCAATTTGCACGCAAAGGATCGTGTTTAACACTGGTTCTTTAAAGGTAGCACAAAACGTACCAAGAGATTGACATTTCACGAAAAATGAGCAAAGAATGACTGAGATGAGAAAGAGCTGCTTTGCCATCGTTTCGTTTCTTTGTTGGATGCCTGAAAGAAATCAAATCAACCGAAGTGAGCTAACCTAGTCAAGGGTGGGCATGTTGCAGCGAGGACAGTGGTCTCATGAATATCCTCATAACCGGTTTATTTCTCCCATACTTTGTTAATGTCTGTCCCTAAGATCAGGTTTGTTATGAACTCTTTCCAACAATATCATTTTGCAACTAACTTGGACTGCTTATGTTCTTGGATGTAGGTCAATATTTGTCCTCAAAATTGGGTTTTATCGGAGTATTATAAAAAGGTATGTCCCCAAAACCAGTCTTTTTAAAAGCGCAATTTATACTGGTACGCTGAAAAATGGGTTGGTTGAAATCGTTTCTTCAATACATACATAGGACCACCAAAAACACAGCACATGCCCACCCTTGTCTCGCGCAATAAATTTTGCCTCGAATTTTGCTCTATTTCAACTAGAACAAGAGATATCCCTATCTTAAGATTTGCGCCATAGTGCAAATTATTGACTAGCGTGATGAACTATTTACCCCCCCCCCCTTTACACCCCCTTTAAACCCCCCTACTATGCAAGGATATCATACTTATCAGCATACGTCAGTAAATTTGGTGGCATATAAAATCTAATTGGCGTTACTGACATCTGAAAAGTATCAAATTGCAATGAATTGCTGAATCAAGTAATCTTCGTGATATTACTAGCATGGGTGTAGAACGATCATAGATGAATGAAACAATAACCAAAGTAGCCTACGCTATAACTAAAGTAACTACCACTTACTTTTCAGCCACTTTCTCCGTCAGCTCCTGCAACTCTTAGCCCGAATTCAACTCCAACACCACAGTGCCTCGAAGAGATCTGCAAATAACCTTTGCACTAATCTTTTTATAAAAAACTGTTGAATAGAATCCCTTGGAAACCACAGGCGTATCCCCTACAGAATTTCCTAGTTTTCGTTTCTTTGCTTCCGGTGATACGGATTATGAAAACGACACCTGTGTAATTCGAGAACGTCGTTGTGGTCGAGCTATGGTTGTTAATAGAAGGAAGAAAAGGAGAAGGGATGACTCTCCGATTGGCGGCCTCAAGAGGTGGCCCTAGAACTTCGATGAATTTCTCATGTTAGAGAAACGCTTTCGATTTACTTTGTACGATTTTACGCATAACATAGATGTATTTACCAATATCTGTAAAGTTTCTTTCAAAATTCGTTTTGTGTATGGAGAAAAAGAAGAAAGTTTCTCTCCGTGTGGTTTTGCGAGCAAATGAAGCGAGGTCAGGTGTTTGCTACTGGTACAGAAGCTTCAGAGGACATGGATTAAGCAGGGACCCCGCGGCCAATTTTAAGTGAGGGGGGCTCGACAGCAAGCGAGGCGAGCTAAAATGGGGGTCCTCCGGGGGCTTGCCCCGGGAAAAAAATCTGAGACCACGCCCTTTAGAGTGTCGGAAAACGCCCCTTTTAAGAAAATACTTTTCTCTTTACGTCCATATTTATATACAGTTCGGTTCAGAGAAGATTTCAATTACTACGAATAGAGACACATTTCATGACAATTATTAGGTATTAGTGAGAACCAAGCTAAGAATTACAAGTTACAAAATAAAACTAGCTTTTATTGGACAAGATAAAAATCCAAAAAAATTAACAGCTATTGAGCGTCGTTTGCGTCTTTATTACATCTTAACATTTTCTTATCCTAAATCCTAAATTTCTATGATATAAGCAATATTTCCAATAACAACTGTTCTATTTTGTGTGGCCTAAATACTATTTTGTATGCCAACTTTCATTTCGTATGGTGTGTATTGCATTCAATACGACCTTTTGCTCTATATATCGAATCAAACGTAGCTTTAGTATGACCTTTAAATTTCGTATGGTCTATTGCGCAATACGTCATAGCACACGTAACTTTAGTATGGCCTATTGCGCAATATGTCATAAAATTCTGATTTCTTATGACCTGTTTATTTCGTATGGTCTATTGCGCAATAGCTTACTTTAGTTTGGGCGGGATAACTCAAACCATGTAGTCCACAATGTTGGCCTAAATTCACTGATCGCTGGTCAGGGTTGTAGGAAGCATCCTAAACTTGGAGGGGCACGACACTTCAAGGGCACTTTTTCCCTTAAGCTAGAGGGGCATTTCCTCAAACAAAAAAGGGCAATTTCTCTTTTTTTCAAAATCTTGGGGGGAACGTGCCCCCAGTGCCCCCCGGTTCATACGTCTCTGTCGCTGGTTTCGCTGGTTTTACTGATACTTATACCTTAAGGGATGATGGCTAATCATCGTGCTGCGAGCGAGATTGGAAATAACAAGAAACCTGGTGGTGCTAGGGCAGGGTTAGAGGAGGCTACAGCCGCTCCGTCGGAAGTATCTAGCCTCCCCAGTCGGAGGAAATTTTGGGCCATTCTCAGAGTGAATTTGGTAAAATGGCGTAAAAAAGCTGCGCTTTTTAGTAATTTCGTAATTTCAGCCCCCCTCCTGTCGAAAGTTCTGGTCCCTCTGTCAGAATATTTCTGATGCCACCCCTGCCCGAGAGGGTTCATAGGCCTGGGTACATACGGGGGCCTGCCGCCAGAACATTGAAGCTCGCACCCTGTTTTGGAGTAAAATATGTGAATGTGTTTACCCCGTTTTAGAGAAAAACCTAAAAAGATATACCCTACTTGGGACAAAAACAAAAAAGAAATTATGCCCTGTTATAGAAATCATCTAGAATTTCTAAAAAAGTATACACCGTTTTGGAATAGGATTCTAAAAGAATAAAAATTGTTGGTTTTCCGTCTCGTGTCGATCAGTAAATTTAGGCCAACATTTTGGACAACATGGTTTGAGTTATCCCGCCCAAACTAAAGAACGCATGCCAAAAGTAAGCTATTGCGCAATAGACCATACGAAATAAACAGGTCATACGAAATCAGCAAGATCACACATCGGCAAGAAAGTCACTGAAGGAAGCAAAAAATCCCTGTAAAAAGCCAAGAGGTGGACAAAAATTAACATGGCTCAAGCAAATAGAAAAAGATCTGGAAAAAGTTGAATTTAAGACTGCAGTAAAAAACAGAGATGGTAGTTTCAACACTGTGGAAGTAAAAGAACATGAAAAGATGGCACAAAATAGACATGTTTGGAGACTAATAGTAGACCGCGCAATGTCTTTATAGACGGAAAGCGTAATTGATGATTGATGATACGAAATCAGAATTTTATGACATATTGCGCAATAGGCCATACTAAAGTTACGTGTGCTATGACGTATTGCGCAATAGACCATACGAAATATAAAGGTCATACTAAAGCTACGTTTGATTCGATATATAGAGCAAAAGGTCGTATTGAATGCAATACACAACATACGAAATGAAAGTTGGCATACAAAATAGTACTTAGGCCACACAAAATAGAACAGTTGTTATTGGAAATATTGCTTATATCATAAAAATTTAGGATTTAGGATAAGAAAATGTCAACCTGTAATAAAGACGCAAACAACGCTCCATAAACAACAAGGGGTTCCTATCCACGAAAGAACTATTACTACTTAAACTTTCCAAAGTTGCAATGCCGGTTTTCATTTTTTACGAAATCTTTAGCAATTTCCAAGACAGACATCATGTCTGCTCGTTTTTTATGGAAGTTTAATATCACCAGGTTATTGAATCTTGCTTGCTTCATATTTGAGCGAAGCCAGGTTTTGAGCCATCTAACCATTGAGAGAGACCTCTCAGCAGATGCACTCGTTGCTGGGTTAACATGCAAGAGCTTGCAAACAATCGCCACTTCGCCTATGAGACGAAGTTCTTCATGCTTAAAATTTGTAATCTTCTTCAGAATGTCGTCGAAGCATACGCCTTCATTCTCTCCGAACAACAATCTGAAGAGGGGAAGCTAGGTAGTGAGCAATGACATATCGACATAGGGCAAGAGCTCAAAAACAGCTATGCTAATTTAACCAACAAGATCTTATACTCTCAAAATTCAATTTTCTGTTAAGTTCAGAAACACAGAAACACGGCACGCACGCACACCGCTCGACCCAGACTCCACGTTGCCCAACGCGCCGCAGAGTGGGGTATCTTTGAACCCCCTTTTAAGCGCGTGTCAATGTTGTAAAGTTGCAAAACTGTTGAAAATTAATCATATACATACTTAATACATACATAATTTAAGAGAATTTGTGGAAAAATTTGCATTTGTTAGAAAATACCCCACATAGGTTCGCCTTTTCTACATTGTGGGTTGAGAATTGGTGCGAGAGAGAGCACCCCGAAACCGATTTAGCTCGTTCTCTAGAGGACTGTATTGTTTTTCCGTTTAGGAAAACCGAGAGAAATAAGTTCGTTTCTTTAATGTATGACCATGAATCTCAGAACATAGAGTTTTCCAAATTACAACAAATTAAAACGTGATCACCTGAGAGTCTTTCGTCTTTTCCTTATATACAATGCTTTGATCGCGCTACTAAATAAATTTGAGGTTCAATTCATCTTCAGAGTTCGATTCGACGTGAATTGTATTTCCGCAGAGTCTTGTTAAGTCTTCAAGAGTTAATATTCAATGTCTTTCGATAAATCGTCCTTCTTCTTGCTGAGATCCTTGGTCGCGACTAAAAGTACACAAAACAACAACGAGACAAAGAACATGACAGACAATTGACAAAACATACAACAAGACTGGGTACGAATGTCCCATATGAAGTTCACGAAATCCGACAGCATTCGACCTGATAGGTACTTTAAGCCCGAATCGACATAAATTGAAATCAGTCCAGAAGGCTTTAATAAGCGTTCTTAATTTTATGTGCATGAATGATGTAGTCTCTACATAGTTTCTACCACTGCTGCAGATACGTTTCTTGGTTGCAGTGAATATTCTTCAAGAATATGGTTTCAACAATACCTTCACCAGATCCACGTTTTTTTATATAAGAAACTTGGATCAGGCCATGGTACTAAAAGTTTCTTCATTTAACATAAAAATTACGGCATTTTAGTACTAAAAGTTTCTCAATTTTTTCTTTTTTTTTAATGCATGCATTATCATGTAGTTTCCAAGACTGCTACAGATATGTTTCTTGGCGTAGAAAACATCAGGTGGGAAGAAAAAGTGTTCTATTACGCTCAAAACATAAAACCGTTAGTTAATATTACTCAAGAATAAGGGTTCAACGACATATTATCACCATCATAATATCTTTGAATTTTGCTTTTGAAAGTTTCTTAGCGCTGTTCGAACTTAGTATGAGAGTTTCTTAAATTTTCGGCCATCCTAGTATTAGTTTCTTATAAACCAGTTTCTTATACAAAAAAGCATGTATCATTGAATGCAGCTTCAACAAATTTCTTAGCGCTTCTCAAACATAGTAGCAGTCTTTTTTTGGCCATCCTGGTAATTCTTTCTTACGTAAGACCTTCTTGAAAGAGGGGATGCAGTCTCTGCACGAACAATACAATGAAATTTCAAATAACTTACTGCTAATGCTATCTATTTAC
>REGM01000247.1:361150-438218 GCA_004194415.1 Aurelia aurita | reverse complement strand
CCCCCCCCCCCGCTTATTAATTTTTCGAAAAAAATCCACGCCAGTCGCCAGGACATCCCCGTTTATTAATTTGGAGGCTCTTGAAATTTGAAACATGCGAACTCATCTCTTCTGAAATGTGGTTCCAACTGTGTTTATCATTTTAATAGATTTTCTGCGATTCTTTACTTCTCTGTGATGTTCTTTGCAGTCTTAAACACTCGTATGTTCTAGCTCCAGACCCTCTTTTTATTGAGATTCAGGAAATTTTCCACCCGCCCTGTTTATTCCAGCCCCCCCGTCTATTCCGGACTCGAGAGTAGATGATAGAAGGTAAACCTGCTCCTTGAAGAAACTTCTCAGCCATTGTGTAAACGTGGTTTAAACAAGAAAACCCAAATGCTTGCATTAATTCAATTCTCATGGGACGTACAATTGAAATCAATTTGTTTCTTAGAGTTGTGTACCCGATTACATCGGTGGCATAAACCTTAACTGTCAAGTTGCAATGGCAGCAAAGTTGAATGAAGAACGAGCCGATTACAAAGACTACAGACTTGTATCAGATGCAATGGGACATTCGACAAACACGATTCAAGCAGCAAAAATGAACGCAAACCCGATGATGAAGATCTTCGAGATTTCTATTCGCGTTAAAGGGGAAGATTTCGTTGAGGCTTTATTTACGAATCGAAGATTCGATGCTATGAAGATCTTGGTGGATCATTATTATAAAGGTAAAAGTTATTGACAGCAGTCAGTAGATCGAATACAGTGTGCTACCGGGTGTCCCAAAAAAGTACTCGTGTTTCAAAAATCACCAAAAATCGATAACATGGCCGATCTTTAAATTTCTTGTTTTGGCAAGTAGATCAAAAACCAAATTATTTTCCCAGATATAGCTGATTTTGTGATTGGTTCTAAATTAGCAAATTTAGCGCTTTTTATCGCTGCCTGGTTTTAAAGCATACTGCAAAAAGTATCGATGATTACCAAATTAATTTCTTTTAGCTCCTAGTTTGGTCATAAATGTCAGAAAAATACGCAAACTATCATTGTAGACTTTAAAGGTAATGAAAAATCTCAAAATAATGGCTCTTCAGGCAAAATTTACGATGTTGCTTAAAGAGTATAGCTTAGAATATGGTTTTTGGCCTGTTATTTGATACCCTTTAAGTACTGAAAACAAGCATTTCATCATCTTTAAATATATTTAGATCACTGAAAAAAGAGATCAAAAATAAGTTTTATGATAGGTTTGATAATCGAGTTTTGGTGATTTTTTAAACGGGAGCACATTTTTTGGGCCACCCTGTAGAATGTTCTTTTCGGGGGAAGATACGCAAAAATACCGGTTTGAATCAAAACAATCTATCACCTGTTTGAAAAATTATACTGCAAAAATCGCTTAACAGATTCGTAGAATTTTCGCACAATTTAGGATATGTTATGTCCCTGAAAAATTACTAATTTGCAAAAAATACTGCATTGTAAATTATATAAAGATTCTCAAAACTGAGCTTAAAGCCTTGGTCAATCGTTTGCGTTGGAATTTTTCACATCTGTTCGATGGTTTCTCGTATGATTTATCAAACAGAGGATACATTTCTTCGAATCAACCAGTATTTCACAAAACTAAGAACGCAACGTTTTGTTGGCACTGAAGGGTACCCCAATAACGTACTGCTACTGCATTGGGTTGTATTATCCCCATGTATGGCAGATATTCACTTATCCCATTGTTTCTAGGATAGCATAGGCATAAAATCTTGACGGACTGACAAATTAGACACGCTTTCGCGAAGTGGGCCAATCCTATTGCGTAAAAACTTAAACAATTGCAAACTTGGCACCATTTTACCCGTGTCCACCATCCTTTGAAATGCCATTTTCTGCTGTAGGGAAAAGGAGAATTTCAAAATATCTCTTAAAGCGCAGTTGCTGTTTTGGGAAACAATTTATCTCAAGATTTTGAACAGTTTTGAATTCGTAGTTGTACCAAATCTTGAGATAAATTGCTCCCCCGAAGTACGATTGTACGCTTAACTATCTGGTGCAAATTTATCAAAAAATATTATGAAAATAGGAATTTGTGAAAGGTTGATGAAATTTGGCAAAATGGTCCTAATTTGCAAAGTGCGATTGATTGGCAAAATTTGGGAAGCTATGTCTAATTTTTAAATCACTCAAGACTTGGTACCTTTGCTTGCTAGAATAAAAGACTACACTTTTATTGTCTGTCAAAACACCTCTCACACTTCGGCCCTGTTTTGATGTGGTTGTGAGACAGACTAATTGTTTATCTTTCCTTACAGTTGAGTTCCAGCAAAGTATGTCACATGAGGAAAAGAGACAACAGGTTCGTGTAGAATGGCCGTAAATTAATAAAAACACCAGAACAAGGCCTCGTGAATTGAAATATAGGATTAGATTATTCACAGAGCATTTAGATCAAATTGTTGAGGGTAAATGGCTTCACGTTGGTTGATTTATGCCCTCTATGAATTCTAATAGAATTGGATAAATGTGCCTTGACCAAATTTTTGTGATTTCATCTTGTAATGAACGGTTGCTTTTTCTCATTGTAGTTTCAGACGAGTCAGCCAGCTGGTTCACCACTTGGAGGGGTAAGTCACGAGCTAAGTTTTAAGAAATTATATTTCATCTTAAGTTGTAACAAGATTATAATTTAAGCGTAAAATTTGCCCTTGAACTGACGTTATAAAATGCTTTTGGCTGTAATAACAGAATAATTTCCTCTAGAACTCTTTGAACGGAAGAACAACTTTTATTTCAACCAGATGTCAAAACTTTGTTTGTTTGTTTGTTTGTTTGTTTGTTTGACGTTCCACATGAAATAAGTCATCCAATCTTTGTTGAGAATGCGTTCGCTTTCCAATCACGTGCAATCACATGTATGTCTAACACACATTCATGCCACAAATAAAATGATATTGGAATGGCAGATGCAAAAAATGAAAAAGCCTACGTTATTGGGAAAATCATGTCACAGATAGGCAAAGATCTTTTTGGCACACCCTGTAGATACCATCAGCAACACAACAAAAGGAGTAGGAAACGCTGCGTCAGTAAGCAGAATAGACGATTAAGGTAAGATGGCCGCAGGGTATTGTTTACCATGATCCTTTGCTTCATCAATGAATCGACTAATCAAATCACCTGAAATTCTTTGAAGCGCAAAGGACCATGGTTGAAAGTTCCCTAGTGCCATCTTTAGCGCAATCGCCTGTACTAGAACATTTAAATTTTGTTGAAAACATTTGGAGGGCGGATGGGATGTGATTGAATGAAGCATCATCTTGTCGAGTAGAATCTGCCTAGAAGGTTACTTAGGAAGCAATATTCTAGGGTATAAACAATACATGTTACATCCTACTATACTTTCTAATTACTATACAACTATACAACACTACTGGGACGATACCATGGGGGGCAAAAGGCATGACTGCCCTATGGCCATAACATGAAACAAAAAACAATACGAGAACAACATGCACAAAGACGACGAGAGAACAAAACATAAACAAACAAGATACAAACTATAAGGTAGGCTACAAGGTAAGGTGGCTGGCAACCAAATAATTGCAAACTAATGTAGAGTCAAAATTTAACAACATTTCAGTTCGTTTGTAAATTATCACAGTTAGTGACTACACCCTGGGAACGAGGTTAGTGACTACCGGATGACCCAATAAACAGTGAAACTTTTTGAAAAATCACCAAAATTTGATTATGTTACCGATCTTTGAATTTTCTTTTTATGTATTTGTGTCAAAGACCAAATAAATTGAATGGATGATTGTTATTTTATTCTTTCTTTGGCGAGGCGACGAAATTACGGCATGAAAAATCATATTTTAAGCAATAGTATTTCATAAAATATCGAATTTTTAGCCAAAATGTTATTTCTTGCGATTTCATAAGACTTTTCGAGTCTTGCATGATATAAGATCTTCATCAAGGTCATAGGCAACTAAGTTAAGTGGTACAGTAAATCCCCGCATATAAGAACCTACAAAAATAAGAACCTACATGCTGTTTTTCCTAAATTATGCACCTCGCAATTAAGAACCTGTTTCAGTCTGATGAAAAAATACGTTCTTATTACAAGAGTAATAAATTTGATTTTTTCATCATCCTTGTTAAGTTTGTTTTTGTCCCAGTTGGCTTCTAGAATCAANCCTCTCTACAGGAACAAGCATATTACTTTCGAGTCCGGAGTAAACGTCCCCCCCCCCCGCTTATTAATTTTTCGAAAAAAATCCACGCCAGTCGCCAGGACATCCCCGTTTATTAATTTGGAGGCTCTTGAAATTTGAAACATGCGAACTCATCTCTTCTGAAATGTGGTTCCAACTGTGTTTATCATTTTAATAGATTTTCTGCGATTCTTGACTTCTCTGTGATGTTCTTTGCAGTCTTAAACACTCGTATGTTCTAGCTCCAGACCCCCTTTTTATTGAGATTCAGGAAATTTTCCACCCGCCCTGTTTATTCCAGCCCCCCTGTCTATTCCGGACTCGAGAGTAGATGATAGAAGGTAAACCTGCTCCTTGAAGAAACTTCTCAGCCATTGTGCAAACGTGGTTTAAACAAGAAAACCCAAATGCTTGCATTAATTCAATTCTCAAGGGACGTACAATTGAAATCAATTTGTTTCTTAGATTTGTGTACCCGATTACATCGTTGGCATAAACCTTAACTGTCAAGTTTCAATGGCAGCAAAGTTGAATGAAGAACGAGCTGATTACAGAGACTACAGACTTGTATCAGATGAAATGGGACATTCGAATAACACGATTCAAGCAGCAAAAATGAATGCAAACCCTATGATGAAGATCTTCGAGATTTCTAGATGCGTTAAAGGGAAAGATTTCGTTGAGGCTTTGTTTATGAACCGAAGATTTGACGCTATGAAGATCTTGGTGGATCATTATTACAAAGGTAAAAGTTATTGACAGCAGAGCAGTGAGTAGATCGAAAACAGTTTGCTACCGGGTGTCCCAAAAAAGTACTCCTGTTTGAAAAATCACCAAAAATCGATTACATGACCAATCTTTAAATTTCTTGTTTTTGCAAGTAGATCAAAGACCAAATTATTTTCCCAGATATAGCTGATTTTGTGATTGGTTCTAAATTAGCAAATTTAGAGCTTTTTATCGCTGCCTGGTTTTGAAGCATACTGCAAAAAGTATCGATGATTACCAAATTAATTTCTTTTTGTATATTAAGCTTCTAGTTTGGTCATAAATGTCAGAAAAAAACGCAAACTATCATTGTAGACTTGAAGGATAATGGCAAATCTCAAAATAATGGCTCTTCAGGCAAAATGTATGATGTTGCTTAAAGAGTATAGCTCAGAATATGGTTTTTTAGCCTGTCATTTGATACCCTTTAAGTACTGAAAACAAGCATTTCATCATCTTTATAAATGTATTTAGATCACTGAAAAAAGAGATCAAAAAGAAAATTTTATGATTAGGTTTGATAATGGAGTTTTGGTGATTTTTTAACGGGAGTACATTTTTTGGGACATCCTGTAGAATGTTCTTTTCGGGGGAAGAGATGCAAAAATACCGGTTGAACCAAAACAATCTATCACCTGTTTGAAAAATTATACTGCAAAAATCACTTAACAGATTCGTAAAATTTTCACACAATTTAGGATACGTTATGTCCCTGAAAAATTACTAATTAGTTGCATAACATACTGCATTGTATATTCGATGGTTTCACGTATAATTTATCAAACAGAGGATACATTTCCCTGACTCACCCAGTGTTTCACAAAACTAAGAACGCAACGTTTTGTTGGCACTGAAGGGTACCCAAATAACGTACTGCTACTGCATTGTGTGGTGTTATCCCCATGTATGCCAGATATTCACTTATCCCATTGTTTCTAGCATAGCATAGGCATCAAATCTTGATGGACTGACAAATTAGACACGCTTTCGCGAAGTGGGCCAATCCTATTGCGTAAAAACTTCAACAATTGCAAATTTAGCACCATTTTACTCGTGTTCACCATCCTTCGAAATGCCATTTTCTGCTGTAGGGAAAAGGAGAATTTCAAAATATCTCTTAAAGCGCAGTTGCTAGTTTGGGAAACAATTTATCTCAAGATTTTGAATAGTTTTGAATTCGTAGGTGTTCCAACATGAGATAAATTGCTTCCCCGAAGTATGATTGTACACTTGACTATCTGGTGCCAGTTTATCAAAAAATATTATGAAAAGTGGAATTTGCGAAGGTTGGTGAAATTGGCCAAAATGGTCCTAATTTGCAAAGTGCGATTGATTGGCAAAATTGGGGGAGTCATGTCTAATTTTTCAACCACTCAAAATTTGGTACCTTTTGCTTGCTAGAATAAAAGGCTACACTCTTATTGTCTGTCAAAACCCCTCCTTGGAATGGAGCCTTCCTACAAGAGAATGATCACGATGACCAATACCAGCAAATTGCTTTCAATTCAACCACTAAGCAACGGACACTTGGTGGCGCGAAACTTGATGCATTCAACAAAAAGGTATACTCTGAGAAAAAGCAACGTGTTGGTGTTGCAACGTATTTGCAACGAGTTTGCTAGCCTACGAGTAGACCCATTATTCTTCTTTGGAAATGGGTCTACTCGTAGGCTACGAGTTTGCAGTCACTCTCACACTTTGGCCCTGTTTTGATGCGGTTGTGAGACAGACTAATTGTTTATCTTTCCTTACAGTTGAGTTCCAGCAAAGTATGTCACATGAAGAAAAGAGACAACAGGTTCGTGTAGATGGCCATAAATTAATACAAACTGGGAGAATGAAATGTAGTCTGCGTGTGCCGAGATGAAACTCATGATCACACATCACCTACAAAATTGTATATGCTTGTATGTAAATCATGCATTGGTGTAACTGCAAATCATGGCCTTTGGTGTAAATCATACGTTGAGATGAAACCGGTCATACCGATATAGCTTATTAAGCACTAGAAATGCTTTGAATAAGGACAAGCCATGACGGTGAAGGATAAGTACTTGCAGCTGTGCAAATCCCCTGCAAATCAAAACTCTGTTTTTTCGAGGTAAATTGAGTTTGTTGCCACTTTGCAATAGAACGTTTCGGCCAAACTTCGTAGAATTATCGGTTCCAAACTATTATCCCAATTCAAATGACAGAGTGAGTCAAAAACAGTGCTGTGTATTTGATAGGTCATAAATCGAAACATTTTAGGGCGCAGTTTGGGAAATACCTTCTAGGAAGCAAGGCTTGTAACTCAACTTTTTCAAACGATTTTGTACCAGAAAAACACCTTTACACAATTCGAAAGAACGAGGCTTCGTGAATTGAAATATAGGATTAAATTATTCATAAAGCATTTAGATCAAATTGTTGAGGGTAGATAGCTTCACGTTGGTTGATTTATGCCCTATGTGAATTCTAATAGAATTGGATAAATGTGCCTCGACCAAATGTTTTTGATTTCATCTTGTTGTAGTTTTTTATTTCATCCGGTTGCTTTCTCTCATTGTAGTTTCAGACGGGTCAGCCACCTGGTTCACCACTTGGAGGGGTAAGTCATGAGCTAAGTTTTAAGAAATTATATTTCATCTTAAGTTATAACGAGATTATAATTTAAACATAAAATTTTCTCTTGAACTGACCCTATAAAATGCTTTTGGCTTTAATAACAGCAATTTCATCTAGAATTCTTTGAACGCATGAAAAACTTTCATTTCTCTCTTTATTGTTCTCTTGTCATCAAGGTCGTTTCTCATCAGTACCTGTTTTTGATGCGGTTACTTATTTGACGTTCTAAGTGAAATATGTCACTCAATCTATGTTGAATAAAATGATATTGAAATGGCAGATGCAAAGAATTAAAAAGTCTACGTTGTTGGCAAAGATCATGTCACAGATAGTGTTACATGATATGAGATCTTCGTCAAGGTCATAGGCAACAAATTTAAATGGCATTGGCGATTAAAAATTCAATTTCATAATCATTTCTTGTGATTTCGGAGTATGCTTCAAAACCAGGTAGCTTGTAAAAGCACAAATTCCCACAAATTCAAAGCCATTTCAAGACTTTGCAATTTGTCTATTGACCTTTGATACAAATGCACATAAAAAATTGTCATGATCGTAATATAATCAAATTTTGATGATTTTTCAAAAGTTTCACTTTTTTGGGTCGCTCAGTAGTATTTGTCCCGGAGATGTGTGTTCACTGTTCAAATTGATGATCACCCCATTTTCTCTATTTATGTTAACAACCGTTTTCCTCTGCAGTCTATGGAGGAGAATATGCTCAAGAAAGCAAAGGAAGAAAGGCAAGTATTTCAAACATTTACATTGTTTTTGTATGTCGGTGCTAAAATTTGATGCTATCAGCAAACTATGAATGCAACAAGCCTCAACAATGCACTCTATAATGTCATCTTTGTGAGTATTCCAACAAGAGGGCAAGGTTAGATTTATTTCATATATGTCTCACTTTGTTCTTGTATTATGCGTATGGCCAGGCCTAGTCACTCTTTTCATTTATTCTGAGTCAACGTTCTGCTAATGTAATATTTTCAGAAATTTAGAGGCAAACCACAAACAAATTTTTTCATATCTCATCCTTCCAATATATAGAAAGAGGTCAACATCGAGCCCTGAAGAAGTAACGACCCCAGAACCTACAAACGAAGGGCCTACGACTGCTTCTGGTCAGCCACTCGCAACCGCAAGTTCACCACATCGCCAACATGCCTTTGACTATGGTAGGTAATTTTGAAAAGCTCTCTTATGTAAATTTATATCCACTGATCTGAAATGGTATTTGATGTATACTTGTTGAATTAACCTGAACAAAATTCTTTCCAAAGTCTACTGGCTGTTCGATATTTTAATATGAAAGTGCTTCACAGATCCTTCTGCTGAACATTTTGCCCAACTTTAACTAATTTATGGCTCATAAGAATGCTCATGAAATGAATTAGAGATATGTGCTTTATTTTTCATTTTCCAACGAGTTTCATTCGGGAGAGCCTATCAGGGTACATGGAAAGTCGGATGAGAGAAGATGCATTAACAGCAATCAATATAGGACTCTGGGAACTTAGAGAATACTGCAACCATTTGAACCTGTTAACTCAATTTTACGTCAGAAATTCGACTGAATTTGTAGCTATAATGAACTCAAAATTCTCAGTTACTCTGAGTCTTGAGGTACTTCACCAAAGTGTGATGTTTATTAAATGTGGAACAAATCTGTTAAAAAGAGGGATAAAAACAGGTGAAATGGGCCCAAATTTGCGTTTGTTGTTGCGCGAGCTGATAGAATCAACTAGTGGAGGTGTGCCAAACCTTAGCCNACATGCGAACTCATCTCTTCTGAAATGTGGTTCCAACTGTGTTTATCATTTTAATAGATTTTCTGCGATTCTTTACTTCTCTGTGATGTTCTTTGCAGTCTTAAACACTCGTATGTTCTAGCTCCAGACCCTCTTTTTATTGAGATTCAGGAAATTTTCCACCCGCCCTGTTTATTCCAGCCCCCCCGTCTATTCCGGACTCGAGAGTAGATGATAGAAGGTAAACCTGCTCCTTGAAGAAACTTCTCAGCCATTGTGTAAACGTGGTTTAAACAAGAAAACCCAAATGCTTGCATTAATTCAATTCTCATGGGACGTACAATTGAAATCAATTTGTTTCTTAGAGTTGTGTACCCGATTACATCGGTGGCATAAACCTTAACTGTCAAGTTGCAATGGCAGCAAAGTTGAATGAAGAACGAGCCGATTACAAAGACTACAGACTTGTATCAGATGCAATGGGACATTCGACAAACACGATTCAAGCAGCAAAAATGAACGCAAACCCGATGATGAAGATCTTCGAGATTTCTATTCGCGTTAAAGGGGAAGATTTCGTTGAGGCTTTATTTACGAATCGAAGATTCGATGCTATGAAGATCTTGGTGGATCATTATTATAAAGGTAAAAGTTATTGACAGCAGTCAGTAGATCGAATACAGTGTGCTACCGGGTGTCCCAAAAAAGTACTCGTGTTTCAAAAATCACCAAAAATCGATAACATGGCCGATCTTTAAATTTCTTGTTTTGGCAAGTAGATCAAAAACCAAATTATTTTCCCAGATATAGCTGATTTTGTGATTGGTTCTAAATTAGCAAATTTAGCGCTTTTTATCGCTGCCTGGTTTTAAAGCATACTGCAAAAAGTATCGATGATTACCAAATTAATTTCTTTTAGCTCCTAGTTTGGTCATAAATGTCAGAAAAATACGCAAACTATCATTGTAGACTTTAAAGGTAATGAAAAATCTCAAAATAATGGCTCTTCAGGCAAAATTTACGATGTTGCTTAAAGAGTATAGCTTAGAATATGGTTTTTGGCCTGTTATTTGATACCCTTTAAGTACTGAAAACAAGCATTTCATCATCTTTAAATATATTTAGATCACTGAAAAAAGAGATCAAAAATAAGTTTTATGATAGGTTTGATAATCGAGTTTTGGTGATTTTTTAAACGGGAGCACATTTTTTGGGCCACCCTGTAGAATGTTCTTTTCGGGGGAAGATACGCAAAAATACCGGTTTGAATCAAAACAATCTATCACCTGTTTGAAAAATTATACTGCAAAAATCGCTTAACAGATTCGTAGAATTTTCGCACAATTTAGGATATGTTATGTCCCTGAAAAATTACTAATTTGCAAAAAATACTGCATTGTAAATTATATAAAGATTCTCAAAACTGAGCTTAAAGCCTTGGTCAATCGTTTGCGTTGGAATTTTTCACATCTGTTCGATGGTTTCTCGTATGATTTATCAAACAGAGGATACATTTCTTCGAATCAACCAGTATTTCACAAAACTAAGAACGCAACGTTTTGTTGGCACTGAAGGGTACCCCAATAACGTACTGCTACTGCATTGGGTTGTATTATCCCCATGTATGGCAGATATTCACTTATCCCATTGTTTCTAGGATAGCATAGGCATAAAATCTTGACGGACTGACAAATTAGACACGCTTTCGCGAAGTGGGCCAATCCTATTGCGTAAAAACTTAAACAATTGCAAACTTGGCACCATTTTACCCGTGTCCACCATCCTTTGAAATGCCATTTTCTGCTGTAGGGAAAAGGAGAATTTCAAAATATCTCTTAAAGCGCAGTTGCTGTTTTGGGAAACAATTTATCTCAAGATTTTGAACAGTTTTGAATTCGTAGTTGTACCAAATCTTGAGATAAATTGCTCCCCCGAAGTACGATTGTACGCTTAACTATCTGGTGCAAATTTATCAAAAAATATTATGAAAATAGGAATTTGTGAAAGGTTGATGAAATTTGGCAAAATGGTCCTAATTTGCAAAGTGCGATTGATTGGCAAAATTTGGGAAGCTATGTCTAATTTTTAAATCACTCAAGACTTGGTACCTTTGCTTGCTAGAATAAAAGACTACACTTTTATTGTCTGTCAAAACACCTCTCACACTTCGGCCCTGTTTTGATGTGGTTGTGAGACAGACTAATTGTTTATCTTTCCTTACAGTTGAGTTCCAGCAAAGTATGTCACATGAGGAAAAGAGACAACAGGTTCGTGTAGAATGGCCGTAAATTAATAAAAACACCAGAACAAGGCCTCGTGAATTGAAATATAGGATTAGATTATTCACAGAGCATTTAGATCAAATTGTTGAGGGTAAATGGCTTCACGTTGGTTGATTTATGCCCTCTATGAATTCTAATAGAATTGGATAAATGTGCCTTGACCAAATTTTTGTGATTTCATCTTGTAATGAACGGTTGCTTTTTCTCATTGTAGTTTCAGACGAGTCAGCCAGCTGGTTCACCACTTGGAGGGGTAAGTCACGAGCTAAGTTTTAAGAAATTATATTTCATCTTAAGTTGTAACAAGATTATAATTTAAGCGTAAAATTTGCCCTTGAACTGACGTTATAAAATGCTTTTGGCTGTAATAACAGAATAATTTCCTCTAGAACTCTTTGAACGGAAGAACAACTTTTATTTCAACCAGATGTCAAAACTTTGTTTGTTTGTTTGTTTGTTTGTTTGTTTGACGTTCCACATGAAATAAGTCATCCAATCTTTGTTGAGAATGCGTTCGCTTTCCAATCACGTGCAATCACATGTATGTCTAACACACATTCATGCCACAAATAAAATGATATTGGAATGGCAGATGCAAAAAATGAAAAAGCCTACGTTATTGGGAAAATCATGTCACAGATAGGCAAAGATCTTTTTGGCACACCCTGTAGATACCATCAGCAACACAACAAAAGGAGTAGGAAACGCTGCGTCAGTAAGCAGAATAGACGATTAAGGTAAGATGGCCGCAGGGTATTGTTTACCATGATCCTTTGCTTCATCAATGAATCGACTAATCAAATCACCTGAAATTCTTTGAAGCGCAAAGGACCATGGTTGAAAGTTCCCTAGTGCCATCTTTAGCGCAATCGCCTGTACTAGAACATTTAAATTTTGTTGAAAACATTTGGAGGGCGGATGGGATGTGATTGAATGAAGCATCATCTTGTCGAGTAGAATCTGCCTAGAAGGTTACTTAGGAAGCAATATTCTAGGGTATAAACAATACATGTTACATCCTACTATACTTTCTAATTACTATACAACTATACAACACTACTGGGACGATACCATGGGGGGCAAAAGGCATGACTGCCCTATGGCCATAACATGAAACAAAAAACAATACGAGAACAACATGCACAAAGACGACGAGAGAACAAAACATAAACAAACAAGATACAAACTATAAGGTAGGCTACAAGGTAAGGTGGCTGGCAACCAAATAATTGCAAACTAATGTAGAGTCAAAATTTAACAACATTTCAGTTCGTTTGTAAATTATCACAGTTAGTGACTACACCCTGGGAACGAGGTTAGTGACTACCGGATGACCCAATAAACAGTGAAACTTTTTGAAAAATCACCAAAATTTGATTATGTTACCGATCTTTGAATTTTCTTTTTATGTATTTGTGTCAAAGACCAAATAAATTGAATGGATGATTGTTATTTTATTCTTTCTTTGGCGAGGCGACGAAATTACGGCATGAAAAATCATATTTTAAGCAATAGTATTTCATAAAATATCGAATTTTTAGCCAAAATGTTATTTCTTGCGATTTCATAAGACTTTTCGAGTCTTGCATGATATAAGATCTTCATCAAGGTCATAGGCAACTAAGTTAAGTGGTACAGTAAATCCCCGCATATAAGAACCTACAAAAATAAGAACCTACATGCTGTTTTTCCTAAATTATGCACCTCGCAATTAAGAACCTGTTTCAGTCTGATGAAAAAATACGTTCTTATTACAAGAGTAATAAATTTGATTTTTTCATCATCCTTGTTAAGTTTGTTTTTGTCCCAGTTGGCTTCTAGAATCAANAACCGCAAGCTCACCACATCGCCAACATGCCTTTGACTATGGTAGGTAATTTTGAAAAGCTCTCTTGTGTAAATTTATATCCATTGATCTGAAATGGTATTTGATGTATACTTGTTGAATTAACCTGAACAAAATTCTTTCCAAAGTCTACTGGCTGTTCGATATTTTAATATGAAAGTGCTTCACAGATCCTTATGCTGAACATTTTGCCCAACTTTAACTAATTTATGGCTCATAAGAATGCTCATGAAATGAATTAGAGATATGTGCTTTATTTTTCATTTTCCAACGAGTTTCATTCGGGAGAGCCTATCAGGGTGCATGGAAAGCCGGATGAGAGAAGATGCATTAACAGCAATCAATATAGACTCTGGGAACTTAGAGAATACTGCAACCATTTGAACCTGTTAACTCAATTTTACGTCAGAAATTCGACTGAATTTGTAGCTATAATGAACTCAAAAATTCTCAGTTGCTCTGAGTCTTGAGGTACTTCACCAAAGTGTGATGTTTATTAAATGTCGAACAAATCTGTTAAAAAGAGGGATAAAAACAGGTGAAATGGGCCCAAATTTGCGTTTGTTGTTACGCGAGCTGATAGAATCAACTAGTGGAGGTGTGCCAAACCTTAGCCAGTATCGATGTTTGCCTGTGCATCTTTGGTGCAATAGAAAATAACTAACTCTTCTGCTCTTTAACCTTGCAGTTTAAAAGATAGGCAAATTTACTTTCTTATCAAACTTTGGCCTTTACACGTCGAATTATCTTGCAGAAGATGACGAATGGGCAAATTTAGGCCCAGAATCAAAGCCCTTTTGGAACAACATACCAAGCTACTCAAAATCAACACCACTCCTTAAGGTAAGCACACATTCTTGTCTTTTGATGAGAAAACCTATTTGTGATGTGAAGATTTACAAAGGCCGAGCTAGAAAGAGATCATACTGCAACTACGTAAAACACATGTTTCAAATATGAAGGGTTTCGAATCACAACAGTTTTTTCTGTATGTTAGACGGATTTTAAATGGAAAGGATCTCTTTCAAATTGATCTGGATATCTGGATAGACACATTACGAGAACTTTCCTTGCCAACATTTTTTATTTGCACTTATAAAAACAAACTTTTAATAAACTTTTACCCAACTTATCTATCGGGGCTAAAGTAAACAGTCGAGGAGTTCTCAACTGAAATTGGAGATGAAGGTATCAATATGTCAGTTGAACTATTTGAAGTGTAAGCATAAACATCCGGTAGATTTGGAGCTTGCAAAATTTTGGAAAAAGATCTGGAAAAAGAGCGACAAGCGTTAGGATATATGAGAGTCCTCGGAGTCCTCACAGAACACATGGCATTACTTTACAGGGCATAGGCCATTTTCCTTTGGAAGTCAATACTTCTATCATTAGGGCAACAATTGCATGGCTCTCAGTTTTAATTCAAGCGCTATCCACGTCACCGGGACTATATGATAGCGATTTAGCTTCATGTTTACACTGCACGATAACGCTTTTTATAACTACCACTACCAACTACTGTTATATCATTTCTTTTGCTTTTTCTTTTGATAGAAGCTGAAGGATGTGAAGAAAGCATTCAAAAATCTTCATGAAGAAGAAAAGTACGTGGCATTTGCATGTGATTGGAAGCTGATTGTACATGCCTTATATCTGCTTCCAGGTAGGACATATATTATTTGCCAAAATCCATTGCGAGAAGTATGGAAGAGTGGGGCCAAGCTCAAAGCTGTTGGAGCTTTTGGTAACGGATGCCATGGTGTTATACAACCATGAGTTTGATAGGCCATTTCATCTATCTTCAGACCTAAACTGATCTAAAATGGAAAACATTACAATGAAGCTTTAAAACAAAAAGCAACAACAAAATACAATATTCTGTGCCGCCCATAGCAGAAATAG
Source organism: Aurelia aurita (assembly GCA_004194415.1). Lineage (NCBI taxonomy): Eukaryota > Metazoa > Cnidaria > Scyphozoa > Semaeostomeae > Ulmaridae > Aurelia > Aurelia aurita. Next base: position 422,863 of record REGM01000247.1, on the reverse strand, counting down.
ACATAACTTCATCGGGTTCTCACTATGAGCGGCACATAAAAATTTCTTCTAACAACAATCTTAGAAAATTAAAATCTAAGCGTACTCTGTGTAATGGCACAACTCCGTTGTGACTGATTCATGTGGGCGCTAGCATGCGCCAGTTGAAGGTGGATGCGTAGGGTTTCAGGAAAGAAATGCTTAGTATAAGCAATGAATACAGTTTAAGCACCAAGAGCACCGAGGAGATTCCGTGCCTGCCCCAATAGTTCCGTTCATAGATCGCTGACCTTTGTAAAGTCAGAATGCCGGGCTCAGATCCGAGTTGGTTGTTCTAATTGCTCTCATGTTTTTCCTTTCTCTTCTCTTCAATTCTATAACTATTGTTGATCTTGATATTGTTCAGAGTCCGATGGTGAACAGTTGGTCAAGGCTGAGAAATTCAGGCATATGCTGGCATGGTTCGGTCCTCCAACTCCAGATGAAAATGGCTGCATGAAAATGGTAGGTTTTCTTCATCGTGTCGCTTCGCATCTCTTCCCTTCACCTCACACCTTACTTTCTTTCAAATTCAATGTAAAATCATCAGATTTTCCTAGATTTCATTGAAAAAAGAAAACAAGCGCTATGGCCTAGCTTCATAGAGAATCGTCGACAGACCATTGAGATCTTTCCTGAAAAAGATGATATCCTTAAAACTATAGACCCTCTTCTTATCCCCTAAATCAGTGTTGAAAAGGGTAGCGGGGGACGTTTTTAATAGAAATATCGAGGGGCTATCTAGAAATCACGAAATCGAGAAATCTATGTAGATGACTGACATTTACTTTCGCTACTGGTCTCCAACGTTCTTAGGGGGCCCCCAAATACTGACAGCTTGGCGAACAACCATCATCATCATCAAACTCGAATTTTTAGCCACCCAAAAGGAATGAATTGTGGCCAAATTTCACCCCCCCCCCCACATGAATCATCAATCACATCTACGGGTTTACGTTGCTGCATGAAAAGTTAATACATTCTCTCAGGACATGCTAAAAACAAGGGGTGCCACTGGGCAGGATCGCCGAGAGGTGTCCAAACGTCATTGAGTCGTAATGAATGCAAAAGGATTCGATCTCAAGAAACCGATACCCCTATCTATTTCAACTGCAATATCTTGAACAAGAAAGTTCACCAGTTATCTTCCATCGAAAATATCACTTCTTATTATGCTTTCTGAAGAATCTTTTTACTGTGGAAAATAAGGACCACGATCGTTAGAGAACTAGGCTCCTGAAAAGTTCATGTTCGACGCACTCATTTTTTCAGAAGAAACTTGGCTCTGAACTTTGAATTCTTAACTTTGGGCCCAATTCTTAAAGTAAAAGTTTCTTGTACAGTTTCTTAATTTTCAAAAAATAAGTTCGCGATTTATCATCAAACGTAAGTCACTGAGGACCGCTAATGTAGCATTTTGAACCCTGATGATTACAAGAAAGAAACAAATCATAAACGAAAATTAAATCTTGTTAGTATTATTTGGGTTCATAATGCACTTTAAAAAATTTTTAAAGTTGCTCTACTTCGAATTGAAATCTGATCGCTTCTAGTATTGTTCCTTAATTTTCTGGAAGAAGCTACAGGCAATTTCTTGTAAAAAATGAGTAAAAAATGAATTTTTAAAAACCCTAAAGGTCTTCGGTTTACAACGTTTAAAGCGAAATTGTCCAAATTTATGCCAAATAAAAATATCAACTAGCTGGACAAAGATCTCAAGAATAATCCATAGTAGCTTTGAATTCACCTCGGATCACTTGTAGTAAGGTTTTTTAATTTTCTGGAAGATTGTATAAGTATAGTCTCTTTTAAACGGTTTCTTACAAAGAAAATGAGTGTAGCAGTTTCTCACCGCTATGTACAGTTAGTTATTGAAGCAAAAAACCTTTTTAGGGGCATTTTGCAGCAATCTAGAGGTCGTGGTCATTAAAAAAATTCTCCGGGGAATTACTCCCCGAGTTCTCCTGAGTGCTTCGCTAGCTCCGCTCGCAAAGCCACTAAGTGGTTAGGGGGCCCGCCATCTAAAATTGCCCCGGGGCCCGAGCTGGCTCTCGGCGGCCCTGCCACTGGTTTTTTTATTATTTTTTTTTTATATAATCAATTAAAAATTTACAATACATATTACTAACTACATTACTTACAAGATACTATACGATACTACTAGAACGATACCCCGGGGAGCAATAGACTGTGTCTACCCCGCGACCATTACATAGAGGTGAAAAAAGAAAAAGAAAACAAGAAAAAAAAACTACCAACGTCTGGCTCAAGTTAGATGTCATGTGAAAATGTCCGCGAATGGAACAATTTAAGTGTTTATTAAATGCATGCCACTGGTTCCTACTAATTAGTCTTTTTACGGCCCCTTTTCAATACTCATTTACATAAAAGGTTTCTATTGATCAAAACAAGAGAGTTAAAGAAATACTGTTTGGGTTCTGGCAAGCTTTTTAGATATTTTTGTCATCAAGTGTTTTCTTACGTCAAGAATTCTAATAGTTTATTTTTGTATATGTTATATGTTTGTATTTTCATCATTTCATCAGGCAGGTAAACTCAGAGAAAAGTCAATAAGAAAGGTTGACGAAAGAGGGGAGAAGAGAAAGTTAAGGTATGAGCCCGAAAATGCTTAGATGTTTTGCTTGGCAACATTTTCAGCTGAGGTGTATGGTGGAAGTAGGGCATGAGATGTCATATAAAAACTTCTTGACACTGATTTGCGGTGCAAGACCTGTGTCTTTCGTGAATAGATAGTGGTGGTCTAAAATAGCCTGATGAGATACGCAAAATTTTTTGGCAAAGGTGATCGATTTTGATGAAAACTCGAATAAATCATTTGCACTTTTATTCAATCAAATGAATGTTTCTATAGACAAATCTATGGAGAGGTAAGGGACAGTGCAAAATTTATTATATTACATGGCCGGTGGAGAAGAAAAATTCTTGCAAAAATATCTGCCTACCCTGTACAAAATTACTGCAAAAAAACCAACTGCCCCGTCACCTTTTCCTTAAAAAATGTATCTGCCCCGTATTCGTGAGCATATAGTACTATAGTAGGACAGATGAATTTGCTAATGACCATTCCAAAATCCATTTTTGTTCTTACAAGTCTATGTCAACAAAATATTGACTTTGAAGAAGACAAGATGTGACTTATGGACCGTTCTTGCAGACAATTGACATGGACATTCTACATCATTTTATACACATCTCTTAAATCATTTCTCATTTTGCACGATTTGCAATTTTGTCTTCAAAATGAACAATTTTATGTGTCAAACTGCACCTTGAGCTCATAAAAAAGTTACTGCCCCGTACTTATTTGCCCAATAAAAAGTGTTGACCCCGTTCTGCATAAGCTCAAAAAAAGTAGTTGCCCTGTTGCGTTTTGCACCGGCCATGTTATAAAATAAATTTTGCACTGTCCCTAACATCAATTCGTCAATAAAATTTACCACTGACAAAGTTCTATGATCATTGCAGAGACAAAAGTTGGGGACAGAACATTCTGGCGAATTTTGAGACCCAAGTTTATCGAATTAGCATTATGCAAATGAGCAAAATGATGACGTCACAACGGGACATTCTTTGAAAACGAAAAAGAGAAAATTAACAAATCTCAATCATATCGTAATTTTGTTGAAAAAAGGTCGGTATATCACAACACTTTGTTTCTTCATTTTCTATCATATATGCTCTAGATTTATCAATACTACCAAAACGGCTAGATCCCCTGCCTAAGAGTAAATATTGGTAAAGAACTTTCAGAGCCTTTTTTGTCTGTTTTAGTTGGTTTGCTGGTCATTATGGAATGCAAGAATCAGCACATATACTCGAATCACAAGAACGAGGCAGTTTCCTTGTGAGGTTTAGCACAAGTTATGCTGATGATGGTTGGTTTGTGCTGGCATTAAAACCCGACGGATCAGGACCGGTCCAGTTTCAGATCGAGCAAACCAGAGAAAACGGTGTGCGGAAATTCTTCATTTCTTCATTAGATAAGAAATTTGATAATTTGTGTGATTTGATTGAGTACTATGAAGTAAATAAATTGGTTTGCAACCCAGATGATGATGATGAACGGGTTTCTGAATTTCTTTGCACGCCTTGTCCTGGTTTACCACTGAACGAAATATGCAATGGCTACAAAACTGAGAAGAGAAGCAATAAAAGTGGGAAGAGCAGTGGTAGCAAGGATGGTAAAAGCAAAGACAGTAAAAGCAAAGGGGCTCGTAAGAGATGACCAAGATCATATATTGAATAATTGTGTATAACTCTATATTTGTCTCAGGTCGAAGACTTCTAAGAAGCGGGGCGCTTGGTACTGCTGATGATGGGTTATTTCTCTCGGTATGAAATTGATCTGGCCCAAAAACTTAACAAATTGTCCTTACTTCCCAAGGATCAAGATTTATAAGTGCTCAATATTTCAACATTGTATCAAGCCTCCTCGTTCCCCATTTAAATGCTGCTTCAATCAAACTTTGTTTGGTAGAAATAAGAAGAACTTGAAAGGAAGATGCAATTGAAATACAAAATCGAAGTTCGTTGACCAATGGTTTGGTAATTATTACAAAAATGGATTTTCCCCATACTTCTGCAATTAACTACAAAACTATGGTTTCCACATTTATCCGACGAGCTACTTCTTCCTTGGTTCAGNCTGATGATGGGTTATTTCTCTCGGTATGAAATTGATCTGGCCAAAAAACTTAACAAATTGTCCTTACTTCCCAAGGATCAAGATTTATAAGTGCTCAATATTTCAACATTGTATCAAGCCTCCTCGTTCCCCATTTAAATGCTGCTTCAATCAAACTTTGTTTGGTAGAAATAAGAAGAACTTGAAAGGAAGATGCAATTGAAATACAAAATCGAAGTTCGTTGACCAATGGTTTGGTAATTATTACAAAAATGGATTTTCCCCATACTTCTGCAATTAACTACAAAACTATGGTTTCCACATTTATCCGACGAGCTACTTCTTCCTTGGTTCAGACGTGGTTCAGACTGGCTTCCAGTCAATTCAATTTTAATCGTCAACATACGGTTTTCTCAAAGAATCGTAGACAATGAATTTACTCATCCCAATAGACGTAGAAAAGGTTCTCCCTAGAGCCAGGCATAATACAGTACTGATTAGGAATGAGCCAAGGGATAGGGAGTATGTAGTTTATAAAGTTGGCACAGGGCAAGACAAATCACAGCTCGATAGTGATTTTGTATCTCGGACCCTACCCGCTCCCACCCACATCAACCCACATCTTGAAATTAAAAGTATGATGAGAGTTTTGAATGGTATTCGACACTGCGTACACCATGTTTTCACTAAACTGAGCCTACTATACCTTGTGTTAGACTGCATTATTTATATCGAATTGAAGAGTAGTGATGTTATTTCACTTTTTACTGATGTTAAAAAAGACATTTTGCAAAGTTAAGTTGCGTGTTGCAACATTATGTGAAGTTACTTGTGCATTATGTGTGATAATTTCGAGAATTAAATGCAAGAACCTTGTCATTTTTGTTGCCAGTAATTTCTGCGCTGATGTACGAATTCACAACATCGCTGAGTTACATGTACATACCAGGTGAGTTAGAAAAAAGTTTCGACGTTTCAAAAATCAGCCAAATTCGATTTGCTACTTATCTTTCAAATTTCTTCTTTTTCAGTTATGGGCCTATTTTGAAATTGGTCGCGCTCAGTGAAAATCCTATTTTTGCTAATAACAGATACTCGGTGACTTGCAAAGTAATTTAACTGTTTTCAGTACCTGCAGGCGGTAGTCACTCATTTTACCATCATTTTCACTAAAATTCGTTAAGGTGCGAATTCTGCTGCACAAGAACTCATTTTTTATCAAAATCGTGCCATTTTTTAACTTGTCTCCATACTGCTGAATGGAATCGAAATTTTCATCTAATATGGAGCTGAGTACAAAACCTTACACGGAATTATGCTGAATTTTACTTGAAATAGCGCTAGTCTACATAGGCATATCAGTCTCCAGTATGAAGTAGGCCTTGCCAAAAGAATAGGAAAATTTTGTCCATCCGACAGTGTCCGTGCGACAGGCTGACTGCATGCACTTGATGTATGCACGTTTCACGTGAATCACCTTTTTAGGCAAAAGCTGTATCGACAAGCAATCCTGAAGAGTTGAGCCATGCATAGATGCAAAAAAATCAGAGGAAAAATTCTTTTTAGCAGCAAAGACATGCAATTGAAAAAAACAAGCACTAATATTTTACTTTCTATCTAGTCCGTCCGACGGACGAGGAAAACCTGGATTTCTGCAGGACATGGAGGGTAAAACCCAGATATCTATAAGGTTTACTTTGTAGACCACTGTGTGCTTTAAACGGGTTTATAACTCGGGCAGCCATGCGCATTAAGGTTTGGGCAGTCAGCAGCTCCAAAGTATCAAATGTCCATCTGACGAATTTTTGAATTAAATATCAAAAGCAATATTTTTAGCAGTCATAATAATTATACTGAGTTTTGCAAAAAGCTTCGAAGTGCTAGCTTGAAAACCCATGTTGTGAGCCATAGGCATTAGAAGATATTGTAAATCTTGCCCATTATTCTTAATCTTACGATTTCCCATTAATTTTCGATTCGTATCTATATGATCACGAGATTAAATTCTGGCATTATCAACCATACCAAAGAATTCAAGTGGACGAGAAGCTGCTTAAAATTCTGTGCTATTTCATAGTATGGTTCTAGCTAATTTTGTTTACAAATTTCTGTAATCGAAAGTTGTTGATAGATGGGATAATCAATATCCCTCAGGTTCACTTTTCATCCGTCCTCCGGTAATACAGCCTCTGCGAAGGAGAGTCCCTCAGGTTAATTTGACCTTTGATGCAACATCTGAAAAGAAAAATTCAACATTCATTGAATTTTCGAATTAGCAAAATTTTCTCCATAGTTAAAAACCTCCAGGCTGATTTTTGGCCAATGAAGCACCTTGTATATAAGAACCATCATATAGATGTATAGGAACCTTTTCAGCCTGTACAGAAAATCAAAAGTCACTTCTTTAATGCGGGTTTTTACTGTACGACTACTGTTCGAAAAACCGGTTTCCAAAATGATGATTCCTTCATTTCTCACGCAAAGTTGAACTATCGCAACCTATTCCAGCCCGTGTTTTTGAAGTTTTGAGAAAGGTCAATTCCAACTTGGCTGAAATTTGAATAAAGAGCAGGGATCAATCTTTTGGAAGCAACAGATTTCCCAGATGACTTCAAATCTATCTCTATCTTAAAATTTCACAAAATTTTAACATGNAGCACCTTGTATATAAGAACCATCATATAGATGTATAGGAACCTTTTCAGCCTGTACAGAAAATCAAAAGTCACTTCTTTAATGCGGGTTTTTACTGTACGACTACTGTTCGAAAAACCGGTTTCCAAAATGATGATTCCTTCATTTCTCACGCAAAGTTGAACTATCGCAACCTATTCCAGCCCGTGTTTTTGAAGTTTTGAGAAAGGTCAATTCCAACTTGGCTGAAATTTGAATAAAGAGCAGGGATCAATCTTTTGGAAGCAACAGATTTCCCAGATGACTTCAAATCTATCTCTATCTTAAAATTTCACAAAATTTTAACATGAACAAGATGGCGATTATTAACTCTGCAAGAGAAATGTAGGATTCGAAATTTTCTTTGAACCCAGTTTTTGCGGATGGTTCCATTTCATTTTCATTTTAAATTCTTTATACAGGGTGAAAACATTCAGTTATTTAACAACCGTTTTAAAATGTGCCCTGTTAAAATAAAGCTTAAAGTAACCATGCAGCATCTCAAAAGATAGCCAAGCCTTTCAACAAAACGGTGATGCAAAATGTGCCGATAAATTTTGATTTCAGGAAGCGAGTTATGATCTATCTCATGAAGTTTATTTTTGGGTCACCCGGTACTCGTGAAGATAAGATTCAAAAGAAACAAGATTTCAACTGCGATTTTCATATATATGAACGAGACAATAATACAGTTGATGTCTACTTTCTTGTCCTGGAAACTGTTCTGCTACTCAAAATGTTTAAATTCTGTGCTACCTTATGACGTTAAGGCTGCCTTCCCACTAGCCCGGGTTAATAAAAAACTGGTTAAAAGTTATCCATTTGTGCGTTGCGTTCCCACTAACCCATAAAAACGGATAACTTTAGAAATGGGTCACAGAGTGGATCAGTTTAACTCGGGTATCTTTTAACCCACCTGAGAGTTAGTGGAAATGACTTACAAGGATAATTTTTAACCCAGTTGCAACAACAACAACATGTTCTACTTTTGGCACTTAAAATTAAAGCGACGAAAAAGGGAATAAAACGACTAAAAACAACTAGTGGAAACGACTGAAGATGGTGAAAACAGGTTCAAGGTAAAACTGGCGTTTCCATTAACTCACTTTAAAAACGGATTACTTTTAACCCGTTTCTATTTTAAACCGGGCTAGGGAAAAGGCAGCCAAAGTTACTTTACTTAATGCCATAAAGACGGAATAACCGAAGATATTATCTATATACGATTAAAACTTTGAGTTGGCGAATTTTTCGCAGTATTCACCAGTTGTTTATATCGTTGCATCATCAATCTAAAAATGCCACTGGAATATTCTCGAATTGCAAGTCAACTTTTGACGGATAAATCACTCTGAGCTGCCCATCTTCCTGTACAACTCTGACTTGTTCTAGCACCAACCCTTTGAGTTGTTTTTCATCTGTTGCTGATGCTGTCCCAGAGTATGGGCTGGAGATGAGGCCCATTTGAAACATCTGTTCTATGAGCTTTTCTATCACTTCTTTACAAGCAGCCAGGCTAACTGATGATGTCACTTCAATGAAGATATCGGAGATAGAAGGGCTTACCTGCAAAAAACATTGCACCGTATTTAAGGTACGTAGTTACTAGTTCCTGATAAATTTTTATCGAGACGTTCAACTACGACAGATATAGTCATGTACAGTCGAACTTGCAAACGTCGGACTCGTGTAAGTCGAATTTTTCATAAGTCGGACACACAGTATATCAGTCACAGGCCAATATAAATCCTTTCAAATTTCTTCGCCTAAGTCGGATTTCATAAGTTGGATATCAGCGTAGATAAGTCAGATCTTTTTAGGGTTCCGTGAAAAATAACACTGTAAAGTGGGATTTAACCACGGAAAATGAGTGCTGATGCTCTTTGTTTGAACGGGTTGTTTATTCTATTTGCTCTTTGATATTGAAGATATGAAAAAGCCAGAGTGAGAATTTACTTTAATAACCTCTATTGTTCTCGAGCATCGATCACAAAGTTGAACAAAATCCAACTTACGCGTAAGTCTGATTTCGCACAACTCTTGGTCGGAAGAGATTCGATTTATGCGAGTTTTTAACCATCTTATTATCTTTTCTTTTATATGCTACGGAAAATTGATTTATGAATTATTCTAAGGTAAGAAATTACAAAATAAAGTAGACACTCAGGCACATTTGATATGCAGCATTGCTCTTTGGAAAATCTTGGCCTGGTTTTGGACGTTAGTATATCAGATATTTCAAACATCCGAAAATTTCAACGTTCAAAATCTTTTGTGTACCGAAACAAGTACAGTCCGAAAATTTGAGCACTATAGAAAAGTACAGGAAAGCACTTTCACTGTTTCAAAAGAGGACTGTGGAACTCTATATATATTCATCCATCGCAACGCATTTACTCAAAATGATTTATAGAAAACAGATTGCATATACATCACTTCATAAAACTCTGGGATTACCTTCGTTGCTTCACTGTTTGTAATTGGTGGAAGTGAGACGACTGTGTCCTCACTCATCAGGCATGCATATAATTCTTTGCCTTCCAGTAAATCCAGAAATCTAGTGAAATAGAAATATTTTAAGTCTCTCTTCCCAAATGGCCCATACTAATGGGATTGAAAAAGGCGAATTCTTGCAATGTACTGTATAATTTTCAACCTCTCCACTATGTATATACTGGGTGCCTCAAAAAACGCACTCCCGTTTAAAAAATCACCAAAACTCGATTATCAAACCTATCATAAAATTTTCTTTTTGATCTGTTTTGTCAATGATCCAAATATATTTAAAGATGATAAAATGTTTGTTTTAATTACTTAAGGGATATAAAATGACTGGTTGAAAAACCTTATTCCGAGCTATACTCTTTAATCAACATTGCAAATCTTGCCAAAGAGCCATTATTTTAAAATTTTTCATTATCCTTTCAAGTTTACAATGATAGTTTGCATTCTTTCTGACATTTTTGACCAAACTAGAAGCTGAATATACACAAAGAAATTAATCTGGTAATCATCTGTGCTCTTTTGCAGTATGCTTCAAAACCAGGCAGCCCTAAAAAGAGCTAAATTTGCTAATTTAAAAACCAATAAGAAGATCAGCTGTACCTGGGAAAATAATTTGGTTGTTGATCTACTTGTCAAGAAAGAAATTTAAAGATCAGGCATGTAATCAAATTTTAGTGATTTTTCAACAGGAGTACTTTTTTGGGACACCCGGTAAAAAAACACAGACTGACAATCATGACTTTTAGAAGCTTTTCTCCCATTATAACAAACAAATTTTACCAGCAAAGAATGTAAACTTTTCATAAAAATATTCACATCAAATTTTTGTGTCCAGTAAATCTACTAAACAAGTAATTCCCTCATCTCAAATCAAAGCTTGTTCATTTTTGCTCTATTCAAAATGCTTTACATTGCTCAATATCACCATTTCATGGCCATGCTACAGTACGCAACTTGTTTACATTAAAACTGTTTTCCTGCCTGAGAATTCTTAAGAATTCTTGAGAAAGTTTTTGATTTTTTAAGGAAGAACTCTGATCAGATTGTGAAGAATCCCTGGAATTCTAAAGAATTCTTTGATCATGTTAATGTGTGCATGGCCAGTACTGTATTCTAAGGTGCTCCAACAATTAAATGATTAAAATACAGTGGTATATATAGAAACAAATGTCCAATTTTCTTAAAATCAATTTAGGAGATACAATACCGGTAAACTCCAGACTGTTGTTGCCTCTTTTTCTTCTTCTCTTCCATTTCCTTCTTTTCTTTTAACTTTGTGACATAATCTGCAGCTGTCACTTCTGTGGTACTGCCAAGAGCAGTAATCTTTGCTTCATTTGGAGATTTTGCACCATAAACAAGTGGAAATGTTAGTGAGCTCCTGTTGTGAGTAGCAATCGTGGCTGTTGTCCTTGAATTGCAAATGGTGTCATGGAGCTTTGTCTATAATAAAAAGAACAAATTTTCCTCAACAAAAACCATAGGATTGCATAACACATTCCTTTACTGGACAAATCAATTTACATACATTGTTTGCATAAATACTATCTATTAAACAAATCTCTTGAACTTCTACTTAGTGTAAGTTTTGATTTTTAATATTTCCATATGCTACAGGGAATTGGCCCTTGGCCAGTAGATATCTGAATGCATTTTGCTTCAGTTCGTCAAAAAAATAAAAATACCTTTTCACTTTGCTTGAAAACCACTTCTCTGATTCTCTTCAAGGGGGCAAGAAGACATACTGACACGTTTTAGTACATAGAAAAAAGATTTTGGCTTGCTATTAATTAGCATATGCAAAAATATGGATCAAGCGATAGAGAATTTGCTCCATAACTAAGAAACAAAAAACTCTTCAAACAGTTTCGCCACAGAAATTTCAGCTCTAGGCACTTGTCAAAAGTGCCAGAAAAAATCAAAGCATCACCTGCAAATTAATAAATTTCTTGTACATCTGAAGATCACTTAGGTCCAGATTCTTCACCGAAGTGCAAACAATATATGGTCTTATATCCTTCACTTCATCTTTGAAAATAATATGCTTATCATCTTTGGAGCTGTGTACAACGTGAATCTTCTTCACGTCTGGCTCAGTTTCCTCTGATTTCTTCCCTTTTCCTTTTTTACTCTTTTTCCCTTTCTTGCCTTTTGTTTGGTCAGAAGAATGTGCTTCGATATACTCCATAATGGCTCTTGTACTGCATTGCGATGTCATCTTTTTCAGCCTGTTATCCTTCAGTGGATTTTCCCTCAGGTTGAGATCTTTAAGTCTTGGACAATGAGCAAGTGCTGCTGGCAGTTCTTTGAGTTGGTTATCTGAAACATCCACAACTTTAAGGTAATCTATTTCCACTATCTCTCCACTAATGCTTGTTATCGCATTGTGAGAGGCATGAATTTCATTTAGATGTTCAAGTCCATAAATTCCCTCAGGCAAGGTAGTTAGCTGGTTGTGATCAATATGCATGATTACTAAATTTTCTAGAGAATCTAGATTTGGCAATGCCTCTAGCTTGTTGCAACTTAAATTTAGCGTATGTAGGTCCTTGAAGTTTCTGAATGTTTCAGGAACAGCTGTCAACACATTCCATGAGACATCGAGAAATTTCATGGTTTTCAAATTTCCAATGCTTTCTGGCAGGTTTCCGATCTTGTTTCTTTGTAATGCAAGGTTCTTCGTATTCACTAGTTTACCAATCTCTTCCGGAACTACTTCTAAGCCAGTGTTTGAAATTTCCAAGAAATTTAGAGTGTCGATTTCAAAAATTCTCATGTCAAGTGCACCATCATTTTTTAACCGCTCTGCAATCTCAGAATCTGACAGCGTGAGCTCATGTCGCTTTTCTTCAAGAGCGCGCGTTACCTCTGCCCATTTCTTGCCGCTCATTTTGACTCTTTACTTTCTTGCTGCAAACCAAATGGAGTTTGTGTTGAGCACGTGTCCAAAGTGACCAGTGAAAGTGACACCTAGGCTAGGCCGTCTGTTACAAATGTTGCTGTTGTTGAACAACCTCCTATTCGACACGAGTCATTTAAAAGATGGATCCTTGACAACACACAACAACAACTTGCTTGGTGAAGAACGAAAAAGAGAGAAAGTCAGAAGTGGCAGTCCACTGAAAATCTCTGAAAGGATGTCCTCAACGCTAATCGAAGGATTGAGCAAAGAAGCCCACAAGAAAGCTGAAGATCTTTTATGGGTGAAGGTATGAATGATGCTTACATTTTGTGGTGCAATATTTCCAAACCAAAAGCTGAGCATCATGATAATGTCTTGTGCTTACTTTTTGTGGTGCAATCTTTTAGGTGCAATCCCCAAAAAGGTCGTGAATCATTTGGCATCTGCGCACTGTCAGGAAAGGCCGTCTTCCGTAATATGTGGATTTTCCTTAGATCAACTGAATTTCCTTAGATCAAAGTAAAAATGTGCACGTACAGTAGTGTCTTCTCTAAAAAAAGAGTGTGAACCGTAAGCGTGAACCTGTAATGTACGAACGAGTCAAATCGATACCCAGATATCAATTTGATTTTAATTCTCAGTGGTCAAATTCCCTGCCCTTGGGCTAGCAACTCCCATAAAATGTCCCGTGCTTCCAGACTGCAGAGTATGGCAAGTGCACACCCGAGATATTTTTCCTAAAATGTCACTGCACTGCCACTGCACACCTGGTAATGGGTGTGGCAGGGTGTGGGGTGGGCGTGGCATGGGTGTGGCCCTATTGTTCGGAGCAAATGAAGAATTTGGTTTCCTCAAGGGCCCAAAGAAGGGGATGAATTGAAACAATTTTGTATGTTTAAAACAAAATAAGAAATATCAATTGTGTACTTTTTCTTCTTTCATTGTTAAGAGATTAGGCCTAAACTGTTTTTAATAGAAAGACTGACAGAAAGGAAAACGGAAGAGTTTTCTTGTGTATGTCAAGCTAAATTTTACTAAACTCGTTTGAATTTCTCAGAAAATAGCATCCAGGTGAAGCTCAAAATTTGTGTGCACACTTGAAGTGCACACTTAAAGACCCTCTGCTAACCATGAGGCTTTGCGAACTACGGATGAGAAAACAGCACAACACCGGCCTAGCATCAGAGACTTTCAGATAATCTGAAAGTCCATTTGAAGTGCATTCTGGGACAGCAACGGCGTGCAAAGCCGCATGGTTAGCAGAGGGTCTTTAAGTGCAAACTGATACCAAAGTGCACACTTGCACACTTGAAATTTTGCTCTTGCACACCCGAGATCTCGTTGGAAACTGCCCTACTCTGCAGTCTGGCCGTACTTGCAGCCTTAAAATGTAGATTTTGCCATTCCTTTCATAATTCAAATGGCCCAATGGCAATATTAAGGTTTAAAATCCTCCGATATTCGATTAAAATTCCCCACCCCTGAGATTGTATACGTGATCAAATACCCGGGGTGGCCAGGGGGGGAGTGATATCCGGGTATCGATTTGACTCGCACATAAATATTAAGCACCGGTAAATATGAGGTGTGCCAGTAATTCTGGGGTTGGTAAAATCAAACAATAGGCTTTTCCAGGGGTCAATAAGTATAGTATCTTTCTTAGATTTTGAACAGTTGGTCAGTGGTCAGCCTAAAATTTCTGTCAAAATTATGTCATAAATACTAAAACTGATGATTCTTAACACAGCAATGCTGCAAATTTTAAAATTGGAAAATTTCCCAGCATGAAAATATCATGGTTTGTAAAGTCAAGATTTTTTTCCATAATAAATAAAAGTTATAATACAAGTATACACAACCAACTCAATTTTATCTACTGTTGAGATGGAGGCAAAATTACTATAATTACTTTATATAGAAATCAGAAATGGTTTCTTGTATGGGTTCCCAACTTAAGCGATCCCAACTACATCTAAATCTATTTTTCACGATGTCTTTTTAAGAAAACTTGGTATTGTACCTTTCTATTCTTGCAGGAACTTTAAGCATGATTTTTGTCCGGTCGCAGGAAGGAAAAGATTTTTTCATGCCCTGCTTTATATGAAAATCAAAATTACCCTACAATTAAAGAACGGTACATGGACAAATAAAACAATACAGAAATGATATAAAGACACTACATACGTCATTGTACTCCAAGGCCATAGGATTTAAGGTAATTCCGCTCCCTGCCCCAACGAGCATGGAAACCCAGCCACAGAGTCCCCCCAAACAACCACCACCAACCCAGGAACCAATTTGCCCACCGAGACCCCGCAAAGAGCATGGCATCCACCACACCCCCGGCAACCAAAAGACACATCAAACGCAACCGCCTGCCCCAGCAGCCCCGGAGAGAGCCCATCCCAAAACATCCCACAGGCCCCAGAAGAGCCCCTCCATCCACCCCACCAATAAAAAAACCCCATCGAAATCCCCCAACACTGACACCATATGCCAATGGAGACATAAGCATCTCCTCATAAGCATCTCGCCAGTGCCTAAAAACTGCAACCAAAATCACACAACTACCGGAGCAGACAATAATGCCCCCCAAACCCATAAAACACCCCAAGATGAGCCCCCCAAAGCAGCAAAATCAAATAACTGCGCCCAACACACCCCCTGACTGCCAAGAACATGGCCACCACCACACCCCCACAGAGTCCTGACCGACCAACCGGGCGCCAAGTCAATTTATAGGGAAAAGTTATCCCCTTTGTGCGAGAGTGTGGTCAGAAGCCTTAGAATCTGAAATTTCAAGTTCCCACTGAGCCATTGTTATGCAAGATATTTGACACAAAATTTAGGTATTTGATGTATATTAACTTTCCTTTTGTTTCCTAAAATTTTCTTCACTCCACAGATCGTTGGTATTGGAAATTCTGGAGTTGGGAAAACTTGTCTTGTCAAAACTTTCTGCGAGAATAAGGTATCCACCATATTGTCACTGAAATTCTGGCCAATGCATAGACTTGCTCCAAGTCTAATTCTTTTCTTCGTCAGTAATTCTTCGTCAGTAGTAATGAATGGAGTAAATGCGAAGGAAAAGGAAAAGGAAAAGCGAAAATTGAAAACGAGGCAAAGCGTTCGTTTCTTCGCATTTACTCCATACATTACTACTAACGAAGAATTACTGACGAAGAAAAGAATTAGACTTGGAGCAAGTCTAGCCAATGTATTGCCCATTACATGCTCATCATCTATAATTTAACTGTGCTAGTATTATATATTGAATCAGAGTACATGCTACAACGATGCAACAAAGACCATAGTCTGTACCAATGTACCAATGTACCAATAGTCTGCCATAAATTAATATCAATATTGCTTAACCCTTTGCATGCTGCGGGCCCAATTTTGGGCCGAACAAAACTTTCCTTTGCATGCTGCGGGCCCAGATATGGGCCGAAGGACATGCTATAATTTATCTCTCGCTGTGGATCGATCGGATGCAAAACAGGCAGAAAAATTGTGCTCAATGTCTTTGCCAGTCAATTTAGTGTTGTCTGTGACAAAAATTTACCATGGTTTACAGTGAAGTTTTACGATTTATTGGCAATCCAAGCTTCTCCAACTATATCGCGAAGTGTTTCTTTATTTTTCTAGAGCTTTTTCAATTTTTTCATCTGTTTCATTTTCGCGATAAATTCTGTGATCCACAACCAATCTGCTTGCGAAAGATTTCTTTTTGAAGCGTGATGGCTGCCCTTTCGATTTAGCCTCTTTCTGGTGAGGTAGGTAGCCTCTATTTGACGCAGTGTGAGAAGAAATGGGCCTACGTAGCAGCGGGTCGCTGGAGCGGCGCTGCAACATAACGCAAAATACTCCACACTCATTCTCCCGCTAAACAAGGTAAAGTAAGATGTAAGATGTAATATAGAGACAAGAAATGAAAACTACAGTTGATTTTGAACAATGTTCATTCACTTCATTTTCGAATTAAGAGCCTTCTTCCCGATGAGAAATGAGTTTGGAATTTTGAAGTGCCATATTTTAAATCTTGCGGAAAATATTCAGCTGCACAGGGCAATCACCTGAAAACAATTCAGCACGCAAAGGGTTAAGAGGACCGTTACATGAGAAATTTCATCCCTTGCTGAGTTCAGCACGTGCTGAGTTTCAACTTTGTTGACGGTGTAAGCCTTCATCTCGTCTACACGAAGAAGGGCAAGTTGAAACTCAACACGGGCTGAACTCAACTCGCCTACTCAGCCCAGCTTGGGGCGTGTTGAAATCAAATATTAGAATGTGAACAAAGGAGATCAAATCTATTTCCGCAATCACTCAACTTTTTGAATGGGGCTCGCATTCCTGCTTCTATTGTTTGTGACCGCATTCATATCATGTGACGTATCTCAGCCCGTGTTGAGATATCATGTAAACGCAAAGAAAAATAAGCAATGCTGTCAAAACTCAGCCCGTGTTGAATTCAGCACAGGCTGAAATTTCTCATGTAAATGGCCTCTAAATCTAGCGGCAATAAAACGTTTTTGGAAATGCAGAATTAGACAATTTGAGACCCAGATAGGAACAAATTCAAAACATCTGATATTGGTGTTGTTGTGCAGCGATGTAATCCTCTGAGTTTGCAGCCAGAATAGTTCAGATGGACATGGCTCGAACCCCACACCCACCACATCAGCCCCACGACAAGGGTTTGCAGACTCAATTAGCACTTAGCTACTTCTGTAATCCCAGCACTCGGCACTAAAACAACAAGTTCACCTTCACCACCAGTACAGGCCATGCACACATTAACATTGTTTTCCTGCTCAGAATCTTTCACTTTTAATTTCTTAAATATTCTTGTGTAAGATTTTTTACAGGATTTCTCACCTCTTGAGAATTCTTATTAGTGTGTGAAGAATTTGTGTCATGTTAATGTATGCAAGACCTGATACACTGCATATTATTTCTTTTTTACAGTTTACTAAAGCTTACACTGAGACAATTGGAGTTGACTATGGTATGAATTATGCCTTTTATACCAAGTTCACATTTTGATATTTGTTTTATGAACAGTAGAAGCGTCCTTATTTTAAATATCCTACAACCATGAAGTGAAGTCAAAACTATCTACATAGAAGACTTGTTGTATCACTTATAATTTTCTGCAGTGCCCTAAGAGCAAATAAATTTTCTTCAGACAAAAGGGAAATTTCTGCATCTAATTGAGTGGAAACGATGACTTTGGCCTTCTTTCACCAAGCTAAATTCGTTGCTTTCTTTTATCGTGGATATAAAATTGATCAACTTTCGTTTTTGAAAGCCCCATTAAATCTTTATTTTTGTTGTATTTATCACGATTGGGCTATTAATTGAAGTGAAAAATATGCTTCTTCTTTGAATCCACCCACGGATCTTCTTGTCTGAAAAAATTCTCGCAACAGTCTACTGTGCCACTTACGCACAATGAAATGTCAAGGAAATGAAGTCAATGAAATCTCTTGATCTTCATCCTGTACAGAAACCATTTCTTGTTTGTTGGGCGTTAAGCCTTCATCAGAGCCATGCATAGGTATCTGATAACTTTTTTGTTGTGTTTCCAAGAAAAATTTAATCAAAAATCTACACTTTCTTCGTCACTTGTTTCAGTTAGCAATTTTCTTTAAAAGGCAGATAGTAGGAGACTGGTTATTTTTGTAATCCGTCAAACAGGGAATTACGTTTTTCGTTGGTCACCTGGTGTAGACATCAGAAGTGAAAGAGTTAACTCTTTTCCCCCAGGTTTCAAGCTCCATACAATCAATGATCAAGAAGGTAAGTTGTAATTTTTCAATGTTAAACTAAAGGCACTGAACTTATCTTTCTGCCCCTGTGAGCAGCGAGTTGCTGCTTTAGAAAACCACCTTCCTCAGATCTATCAAAAAACTGTAAAAGGGATAGCCGGTGAACAGGCTCTGGCGCTCACTTTGTTTGCTTTTGGAATTCCGCCTTTTTCGCTTCGGGAATTTTCAAGAGCATGTTCACAGGCCACACAAGAATGTCGTTCTGCATAGTCTTCGCAATCGAATCGAAACATTTAAGATTCTGTTTGATTTAACCGTACAGTTGATTTATGTCGAAAGCTGCTAAAAATATATTTACTTTCTTCCGCACTATCTTTAGCTTGGTCGTTCAGTTAAAACTTTTTTTAAGTCTGAGCAAAATAACTCTAGACTAGATTCCCTGCAATCGAATTTTATATTTCTGCTTGCTTTTTAGCAATGAATTGACAAGGGAAAAGGGAAATATTGTGATATATACTGGGTGTGTAAAAAATGTGGAGCATTTGCCAACTTATAATGCTGCATTTTACTTCGCAAATTCCTCTTTTAAACATTTATTGTATATGAAAAAGGCTAGCTTAGATATAAAAATTTGTTTGGTTGAAATTGGTCTTTCCATTCCATAGCTTCAAGCGATTTAGCAAAAACCTGTTTTAAAATGTTTAAACCATGACAAGCATATAGTTTCTCTACTAAAAAGGCATATAATGTGTTGTGCCACACAAGGAACAGCTATTGCTGTTTATTTTATAGCTCAAGGGAACAGTCATTTGATTGTTGTCGTTCTGAAGCAGAAAGTTCACTAAAACAATTTGTGTCAAGGCTCTTTGAAAGACTTGTCTTTGAACAACTATATCACTTTTATCACTTTATGGAAGAAAATGGTCATTTTTCCTCTGACCAATCTGGTTTTTTTTACGCCTACGTTCCACACTAACCTGTTTGCTTAAAATGACCGATGATTGGTACAGCGGGTTGGATCTTGGTAAGCTTGTGAGCTTGGTGTTTATTGACCTGAAAAAGGCATTTGATCGAGTTGATCACGATATTCTTTGTAAAAAGCTTGAACTTTATGGCATTCAGCAGCGAGAACTCTCTTGGTTTCGGTCTTACTTATCCAACCCGAAGCAATTTGGTAGGGTTAGCGGTTAGGGTCTCCTACAAGCTGTCCAAGCTNCTAACTTTATGCAAGCGTTGATTAATTTGATCATATGCGTTCTCCAGTCTCTAAATTTATTAAAAGCAGATGTTAAAAATATTGTCTACCTTATTATATGAAATTAACGCTGCATTAAATTGATGCAAATTCGTGTTAATTTAAGTCGTGTCTGTTTTGTTTGCATTGATTTTATATACCTTTAGTAAGTGACGCTTTAATTAGAACTACGTTAATCTCTATCATTTTGGTCAAGTACTAACGTTATGATTCTACGAGATTTCAACAACACTGTCACTTGTTTGATGGCGTTTCCCAGCATATTATGCTGTTTATTTCAATTTGATTGGCTAAAGTTCTCGAAATTTTTCTGTTCAAGTTTAATTCACGTTGTGAAGTAAAAACTTATTTAAGGTGGGGGTCGTAAAGGCTGACTGTGCCCGGTTTTTGGCCTTTTTTGGAACGGTTTTACGGTTTTTAGTCGTAAAAATGGCGGTTTTACGGTTCCTTTCTCTCTCAGCGGTTTCGAGATTTCTTCACTAAATAGATTCGAGAAGGCAAATTGTTACAAGATTTAAGATACAGTTCCATATAATTTCAGGGAGAATTCCCACAAATTTTCACTTTTACCAACGGACAAGGCATTGGAATTAGCTTTCAGTTTTTGGGGTCACAGAAATGATAACAAGGCAATCGTTTGTGGCCTAGAACCGAAGTTATAAATTAAAGGCGCAGAAGATGTTATGACGGTTTTAACTGAATTTAGAGGGGGTTTTTGGTTTTTCTGAAATATTTTGGCTGTTTTACGGTTTTTGATACCCCAAGGACCCCCATTTTAAGATATGTTGACAACCTTGACAGTGATTTATTTCTACATTTCAATATTTACAGATTTGCCTCCTGGTATATGACGTCACAAATCCACAATCGTTTAACGCACTGGATGACTGGATGAAAGAATTTGAGACTTTTGGAGGCAAAGGGACTCTCATGTGTGTCGTAGGCAATAAGGTAAGTCATGAAAAGAAGGTCACTCTTTTAATACCAAGCTCCCAAAAGCGTAGGCACGTTTGGAAAATCACAAAATTGATTAGTGCTCCTATAGTTGACATTTCTTTTTGCTCTGTTTTTTTCAATGATCAAATTACTTTTAAAAGTAACAAAAGCTTTGTGCTCAATACTTAAAGGGTAGATAATAACATTTTGGAGAAGCGCATTTTGAAGCATATTTTTTAGTTTTTCATTTTAAGATTCTTTAATACAGCGGTTTACATAACTGGTTTACAATTGACCCTGTGAAAAAAGACAAACTTACAACAATTAGAAAAGTAAAATACGCTTCTTTTAGTTTGGTTTTGAATGGCTGGCTTGACGAAGCCAATTTGACGTCGGAATCTAGTTTACCCCATGTGTCAGCTCCACGATCAGCGAAAGACATTTGTCCATGAGCTGTTCTCATTTTGGGTTTAGGTCAATCACCCCTTGCTTGTGTTGTGTAAAGCCCGGCTGTGAGCACCAGATAATCGCACGAAAGTCTGAAAGTCTGATTTTAAGGGTAAATTGCAATCCTTGACTAACATAACTAATTTTGCGAGTTTTTAACAACCTGAAATTCTTTCATGACAGTATGCATCACTTTCCAGCATTTGAGACCAAGAAAAATGCACAAGATAGACAAAGAAATCAATCTGATAATCATCTGCGTATTTCCGCAGTATGCTGCAACACCAGGCAGCTCTCGAAACAGTCATATCTGGCAGTTCAATCCTATCAAAAAGATAAACGACACGAGGTTAATGGATACACGGTCAAATCTTAAGAAATATTCTTTAGTAGCATTTATCCATACAAGCATTGGTCGTATATATTAAGTTCTAGTGCAGCCTTCTCGTGTAACAGCATTACAAAAGTACAAAAACTGGCCCTGGATCAGATCAGAGCTGATCCAGTTCCTCTCGACATTCGACAGAGTGGATATTGCGTGTTACAGAACGAGGCTATTGAGAAATCGCGAAACATAAGGTCGCTTTGAAAGATATGAAAGTTTTAAAGCCACAAATATTAGACCGAAGCCATTACAAGACACATGAAATGTTAGAAAACAACGAGGCCTCCCTCCTCCACGCATCACTCGTAATGATTTATCCAGTCGTTCTCAATCATTGGTCGCTCTGTCGTTCCTCCTAAGGAGGGGTTAGGTAATTATCTCTTGAGTTTGATAGTCAAATAAGGGTGTTTCCTGAATGTAAAAAGGCGTGTCCTGAGTATAAAAAGGGCGTTGCCTAAATTTTTTCCCCGTCTTCGGTCTTCCCCTCCACTTTTTTGCAGCTGGCGCCACCACTGAATGAAGGTCCACTCGTACGAAAAAATATTTTTGAGGGAGAAGGACTAAAATTTTGTGCGAGCTAAGTGAACAACATTCACTCGATGGTCCTTAGTTTTCTGATTCAACCTTGTTGCTCGAGATAACTGCCTGGTTGCCTAGTTATCACATTGGGCGGGTTCCGGTGTTGTTGTGGCTTGGTTTTATCGACTACAATGAGAACAGTGTATCTATTGACCTCCAGAATGCGTAGAATTCTACAGCATGTTGGACATTTATATTTCTTGCTGTTTTTTCCAGAATGATCTCAAGAACAAGAAAGTTAATGCAGCTACTGTTGATGAGTGGGCAAGTCGTCGTAGAATCAGGTGATCTCTACTACCTTTGTATTAGGGTTGTTGTTGTTGCATACGAAATTTCCTTCGTTTGCTGCATGCTGAATGATGAGGGAAGCCTTTGATTTGTGTAACGTTGGTTGCTGTTGGTTTTTGCAAAAAATAGTTGTAGTGACAAAATGCTTATTAGAGACCCAAGCAGCACAAACTCTTCTATCTGTTGGTAAAATTTGTAAAGACGAAGATACTGTTTATTTTGAAACAGGAGAGAGATCCGTGATATTGTTGTAGTGTTGAGCGGATAAAACCAAAATCCCACCAAAATATAGCCTTCAAACCAGGGAGATTAAGTATGCTTCAAACATACAAAACCAAAACGTGAGACTCGTCATTTCGCGCCCTCTATTTTACACTCATTTCCTCCTTTTTCCTCCTCGATATTTTGCGCATTTCTTCGGAATTTCTTCTAAGAAAAAATTACCATAGTTTGGTAAACGGAGAATCAAACAAAACCCATGGATCAGATTCAAGTAAATCACACATGAATCTCGTAGACACCCGGGGGGGGGGGTACTCCCTAATTCTAAGTACGGGAGGTTCATGCCAATATTTGTGTTTGAAATCTGTCATTAAATCAATATTTGGGGTCTGTGAATAACAACATAAACATAATTCGATATTTAGGGTCCA
This sequence comes from Aurelia aurita, assembly GCA_004194415.1. Taxonomy (NCBI): domain Eukaryota; kingdom Metazoa; phylum Cnidaria; class Scyphozoa; order Semaeostomeae; family Ulmaridae; genus Aurelia; species Aurelia aurita. Next base: position 399,806 of record REGM01000247.1, on the reverse strand, counting down.
TGAATCTGAAAAAGGGAGAATCGTGCAATTTGGTGCGATTCATTACAGTGACCCTTTTAACCATTTAATCACTCGTACGCCGCGTACTTTAGTGTTCATCTGTTGATATATAATGCAGTAAATGACAATATTTGGGGTCTGCAGGACCCAGAACCAGAAATAAATAAAAATATTTGGGGTCTCCAAAGCATTGGGTCAGTAAAGAAATACTGGCATGGAATACTGGTATTGAAAGTTAGGGAGTCCCCCTCCCCCCTGGGCATAGACATCTCTTCACTCAGTCCAGAAAGTCTGGATCTGGAATGTCATATAAACTAAGCATTACAAAGCAGTTGATGAAACGATGAAGCAATCATACATGAATCCAAGCACAGAGGTATCAGAGATTTACGAGAGTTATTTGCAAGACTACGGAAATTGTTTTTTTTCCAAGCATGAATGGATCAAACATAAATGAATCGAGATACACGTATTTTTTATAAGAAACTAAGAATTTGAGCCAGTACTGAAAGTTTCTTAAAATTATGAGATTTTCAGTACTCGGAGTTTCTTACGAGTTTCTTACGACTTCCATAACAATAATCATGTTTACTTCCTGTGCCCTCGTGAACATTTCAAAACGAAGTTTTTGAAGCCTTTGCAATATGTTTAGACATTACTCAAGTACCTTCCAAGTAATATGATACAGGAAGCAAGTGAAAATAAAATAAAAATATGCTAAGGATTTCCTTGACTAAAATAAATAGTTTCTTAACTAATTTTTTCCCAGTACTGGAGTTTCTTAACTTTTTGGCGATCTGAGAGTTGAGGTTCTTATAAGCAGTTTCTTATAAAAAAATACATGTGAATCAAATATAAATTGTCGTTGGACCATCCTTTCACAAGAATGATATGCTTGGTCCTTACGAATGAAATGATAGAGAAGGCATCACACGTTGATTAAAGATAACAAACGAGTATAGCACACGCAGTGAGCACCTGTCAAAGGTAACCACTCCTGACTCGTTCGTGGCTTTCACTAAAATCTTGAGTACGACTCTCGTAGAACATTAGCAAAGTAAGGTCCAAATTTGTGCTCACAAATAGCATATATTATGCTTTTCTCAGCATGAAGCCGCAAATTGATAACAGAAGAACATGTATTTTATAAGAAACTAAGAAATTGGCCCAGTACTGAAAGTTTCTCAAAATTTTCAGGTTTTGAATACTGAAAGTTCTTTAACTGTTTCTTAGAAGGTCTCTCAAATTCACGTTGTAGTTATCGATGGTGGACCCCCTGTCCCTTCGTGAACTTTTCATAGTCAGTTTTATGAAACCACGTCTCTGTTTAAACACAAACATGCTTACATAAAAATATATTGCACATTTTTATGAACATATGCACCGAAAATATCTCAAAAGTGAATCATTGCTAAATTGCAGATAAATCAAAGATTAATTGCAGCACAGCAAGATATTTTGCGTTTCTCCCGCACTGTGCTGGGCTCATGGGTTTTCATCCCGCCTCATTAGTGCCTACGCAAATATTCGTTTCCAAGTGAAGAAGTTTTTTCCGCTTGTTTATTTCATGGGCGGGCTTGATTTGACTTAAATGTGTCGGAAATATACCTTTTAGCTATTCTATGGAAGAGTCTGGATCGAGCGACATTCTTATACNCTAAATTGCAGATAAATCAAAGATTAATTGCAGCACAGCAAGATATTTTGCGTTTCTCCCGCACTGTGCTGGGCTCATGGGTTTTCATCCCGCCTCATTAGTGCCTACGCAAATATTCGTTTCCAAGTGAAGAAGTTTTTTCCGCTTGTTTATTTCATGGGCGGGCTTGATTTGACTTAAATGTGTCGGAAATATACCTTTTAGCTATTCTATGGAAGAGTCTGGATCGAGCGACATTCTTATACATTTTTGTAGAAATCTGACAAATTTTCGAATTCCTACACATCAGTAAAAGAAGCTTTGACGCTATTCAATTGAAACTTGTAAATAGACATATATACAACTATCGCTCGATCTAGACTCTTGTAGGATAGCTAAAAGGCCTATTGTGGAGAGGCATATTGCAGCAATGCACAGAAGAAGAGATTGGTGAGTTCAATGGTTTATTAGCAACTTCAAGGCTCCAAGAAGCCTAGATAACAGGATATGGAAGGATCAGACCTTGAAGGTGCTTTTGAAATAAGTGAATCTTTAAGCCAAGATTTCTTTATTGTCTTATTACTTTATTACTCTGTCTACTACTCAACTTATTCCTCCATTTAAAACTACCCTTACACCCTTACACAAATACATGTGCACTTGGGATTGGCACAACTTAGTGAGTTTTTTCAAATCCTGCCAGACAAAGTTTTCTTGAGTTTCATAGTGGTTCAAGGTGATTCATTTATCGTATTACTCTTTATGTGAGCAATGATGCACAGATGATGGGTAGTTTCAGGAGTTGCTTAATATAATGCTGCAAGGATGATAGATAGTTTGATGCAATGATAAAAAAAAGAGAGCAGATTTTTAAGTTGAACTGGTATCAACAGAGCAGCAACAAACTTTTCAACAATCGGCCATAAGAGCATGGAACTTACTGCCAGCTAGCATAAAGGAAATAAACAATATGTCACAATTCAAGTCAATTTTAAAATCGTATTTGATAAAGGACGGAAGTAATCCTTTTTCCTTAATCAAATAAAAAGTGTATTTTATCATTGCTTGTAATATTTATTCCCATTGTAACCATTTTTTTAGCTTTTTTACTTTTATGCTGGACCTATTTATACCAGTCATATTGATTGTAAAGTCTTATCCAGTTGAAATAATTATATACATACATACATACATACATACATACATACATGCTTATCCGTTTTATCAGTTCAGGGCCCTTATTGATAACAGCACGTTTGTTGCTGAAAAGGCAACCCCTATACAAAGAACTGTATTATTCAAAAATTCATGACTGAAGTATCGTTGTAGTACATGTAAAACGTGGCTAGCAAATGCAGACTTATTTAGTTAGCAATTGTGTTATTAGGAAGAACTGATCTTAGTTGGGAAGAACTTATTCTGAAATATGCTGAATAGTAAATCCTCTGCTGCTTTTGGAGAAACGAAGAATTCAATAGGTTTCTATAGGAAATTTGCAAAAAGTTGCATAAANAAGAAAGCTGTGAGAAACTTGCCTTTGCGACGATAATATTGTAAACAGCGGCACAATCTCCCTCAGTTGTGAGTTGCTCGTCGCTTCTTTAAAGTCAACCTTCAATTTCGACGTTCGCCTATCTCTCTGCTAAAGTTTTAGAATGATTTGAACAGTTTCCGAGTTTTTTTAATTTATTTATTGCGATAAATAAACGAGACACTCTAATGAAGCCATTACAAAGTATAGCGTCGAACGGGGAGTGTCTCGTTTATTTATCGCAATGAATAAATTCAAAAAGCTTGGAAGCTGCTCAAATTATTCAAAAACTTTAGTAGAGAGATAGGCGAACGTCGAAAAGGAAGGTTGACTTTAAAGAAGCGACGAGCAACTCACAACTGAGGGAGATTGTGCCGCTGTTTACAATATTATCGTCGCAAAGGCAAGTTTCTCACAGCTTTCTTTCTTGGACAAAATTTTTGTTTTGCTTTTAAAAACAGCATGCTTGTGTGTTTATTTCATAGGTTTAGGTCTGGCTGATAATTGCTACCTATCCTTTCCCTACTCACTATCGTAAGGTAGAATAGAGGAGCAATTTTATGCAACTTTTTACAAATTTCCTATAGATTCCTATAGGAATTTTCTGAAGATTTACCCCAAAACAAGATGGCGTCGTGTTTTTCGAGCGCGAATTGATCAAGTCACGTGACATGTCGTCTGTATGAATACATTTTTAGGTGGCAAATGAGATTTTCAAGCCGATTGAGTAGTTTTGCACTCTTCCAGATCTCATAGCTGTATTTCAAGCAAATTTATTTCATTGAAGATTGCAGTTTTATTTAAGTTCAAATCTTTTAGGATTTTTCAGGAAATTTCGTATTATTCTGTGTGAGTGGACTCTACGATTTTATCGATTGTTTCAGTCCCTTTTTCAGGCATTTCGCAACCAAGGCTTTTTCGTTTATTCGAATTTACCTATATTTCAGTGCTCACAAAACACGAGAACAATCACAAAAATACTTTGGTCTTTTGGCTATCAAATAAAATTTGATTCATTCAAATCCATCTAATGCTCTAGGTACTACGAATTTTCAAACGCCTGAACTTTTATTGGTGCACCCGGTAGGCAAATTTTCTGTGACACGAAGCCTTGATTTGTGGAGATTTTCTACGCCCACATAACTTGACTCAAGCATGTGGCATTCCTAAGAATATAAAATGTACTTTTTTAGCCTTACTCGTGACTTTTTTGTGGTGGTCTAGTTATTTACGTCTGTTTCTGCGCTATTTTGGGACCATTTTCTTGAAGTCTCTAACGTAAAATGATTGGAAAGTTTCGCAGTAGGACGTGTTGAAAACCTTAACAGCCCTGCATCAGCCTTTTCTGCTCATTCATTTGTCATATTATTATTATTATTTTATTATTATTATCATTATTATTATTATTATTATTATTATTATTATTATTATTATTGTTATTATTATTATTATTATTATTATTATTATTATTATTATATTATTATTGTCATTATTATTATTATTATTTCACATATTTTAAGAGGGTTGCCCTTCAGCCGAAGCTGTTTTACAAGGGGCCCTCCACTAAAAACATTATTTACAATATAGTTTAAATAACATTTTGAGACTTAGATTCGAAATTTGTAGTCTTGAGCTTCAAGAAGGAATGTTTGTAAAGTCCCACACTCCCTCCCCCGATTTTGTCTCCCCCACCTACAAGCTCAGGACTTTGTTTACAAATATCTCAATCCTTATTCGCAGGCATTACTTGACTTCAGCGGCCACAGGTGATGGTGTATCAAAAATGTTTAACAACGTCCTTAGTGCTGTTGTGTAAACGAGAGAAAAAACACCACGGTGAGAGAAGTCTTTTTGATTAATAACCATTTTAGCAGCATTTTATTCTGCGTCTGCAAATTTTTTAGGCTATTCTGATTTATCTGTTATTGTTTTTCGTAGCTCNTTGATTAATAACCATTTTAGCAGCATTTTATTCTGCGTCTGCAAATTTTTTAGGCTATTCTGATTTATCTGTTATTGTTTTTCGTAGCTCGCTGTTTGAATGAGTTTTAACGGCCTAAATTTGTCCCGTACATTTTCGTCCAAGCACTTGTGTTGAAAGTTTGTCATATTCATATTTCGTATTTGTGTGGAGATTTGCTTTAAGAAGCAAAATTTATAACCTGGAGACTTCATCGTCCAGTTTGGTATTCCAGATTTGGTAATCACATATAAAAATGGCTGATCCACCATTTGATACCATTGGTCTCGGAAAGTCTCCTTGCCTGCCTTGATATGTGAAATTGTTACAGTGTATCAAGACTTCATCAATGGTAACACATATGAATATTAGAATTTTGTTTCTACTTTGAAACAACACGAGACTGTATTACGAAACATGCGATTTTAATTCCACGGTATGCAAAACTTGTTTGAGGCCAAGAAAGACCTTCCAGTTCAAATTAGGCCTTGCAGAGTTCCCTGCAATGCAATAACTTGCTGATAACAGTTATAGCATTTAGATGTGAACATATTTATTTAGTGCAAGATGTTCTAAGCTATTTACTCTCCAGAAGGACATGCGAGACAATTTTCAAGTGCGTTGCAGACTGAGAAAATAATTCTGGTATAACTGCAGAAACAGTTTATAGTTGAAAATGGAAATCATGTTTTAGGGTTTTGTGCGCTTTACCCTCATGTCATGTTAACCCATCTCTACAATTCATAGATCATTTAATAGTGGAAAGGTGAACTTAGATGCGAAAATTCATTTCACTAAACTCTGCCTTGTCATTCTAAAGTTATAGACGACTTGCTTGGAATCCTCTTCCGAATTTGCTTGAAACAGGAAAAGAAAATCGATTAAAGGGTCGTGAATTTTATTCTCTATTATTCTGAACTAAACATTTTTCATAGTTTTCAACCCAGCAATATTTGAAAAAATTTATTTTCTTATGGTTTATTTCATTGCTTTCCTTCATAGAAGTGTCAGTCTTTCTCCAAAGTTGATTTTCACGGTGTTTCCGTTACACAACTTGCAATTTCGAGTCATAAAATCTAACATCTAAAATTCCGGGTGTCTAAAAAAAAGTACCCCCTTTTGGCTGGATAAAGGAACACAACGATAAGATATCAGGACTTTCCGACTGCATAGCTACATTTGATAATCTTCAACTTAAATGCTCATACCTTGCATTTTAAAATCGTCCACCAAACACCGAAGATATGAGTTCGCAAAGTCAAAATTTAGAGTGCGCCTGAAACCAGAGCTTTTGAAAAGGGCCTAGCCATGATTTGATATCACGAGCACTTGCAAAGGAATTTTCAACTTCAATTTCTAGTATTTACTTTTGAATAGAATTATACTTTGAGATGTTTCAATTGTTATTGAAATTACTTTTCTTTTGAGGAATCGGTCCTTGCATTAAATTCCATTGCAAACGTTATATGCATCAAAGAAGAGGAAAAGGAGCACATGCACACTTACTTTGGAAATTTGGCACGAATTTATTATTCTTACCACATTTTCTTCTATCCCTTAAATTAGGGTCGTGGCTAAACATCTATGATTCTTTTCAAAAACAAAAACTAAAGATGAAAGTTCAAAATTCCTGTGGAAAATACCCATGATATCAAATCATGGCTAGGCCCTTTTTCAAAACCTCTGGTTTCAGGTGCACCCTAAATTTTGACTTTGCGAACTAGTATCTCCCGTGTTTGGTGGACGATTTTAAAATGCGAGATACGTGCATTTAAGTTGAAACTTAACAAATTTAGTTGTGTACTCGGAAAATCCCGATATCTTTATCATTTTATTCCTTTTTCCAGTCAAAAGGGGGTATTTTTAGGCACCCGGTAGATAAAATCAGTTGATAAAACGAATATAACCTATGATTGCAATTTTTTAGCCTAAAATTATAAACTGAACAGAAAAAACCAAAACAGATGAGATAACATAAGTTTTTTTTTGTATATTTAAGGAGGATGGGCTTCTAGATTCAGCTGAGAGTCTTTCCATGATGGTTCTTATCTGGATGAAATTTATGTTTCAGAATTGCAGACCAAGAATGTAATCTTAGGTCGGTGGTAGTATTCCACATGTAATGAGGGGAGCGTACGTCAATTACGAGTGAATTACGATTGCGGAGCGAGGCCATCAGGGGCGTACGCAGCACTTGAGAAGTGAGGGGGTCCAGAAATTTGTTAATGACCACGCCCTTCAGACGCACGGAAGATGAGGGCTACGCCCTTTTAGTTATATTTTGTTTCATAAACGTGGCTGCAAAATGAATACAAAATAGGTGCAACATTTTTGTAAACTTTGCATAGAAAATTGATACCCATCATTGCAAATCAATCCAAGGAAGGAATAGAGATCTTTAGAAGTAAAATAAAATAGTTCATATTTAACAAAATAAAGTCCAGCATATCAAGTACGAATTATAAAATTACCTTTCTTAGCTTTACTACGAAATGATTCAGTGCTGGTAGCTCAATATTTGACGAAATGTCTATTTTCATTACCTATCAGAATCAAATTGTCCAGTCGGTCAATAGCATCTTTTGCAAGATGCTGTTGTCGCAGGAATTTTTGCTGTAATTTGAGTTATTTGTGGAGGTTGGGGTACAGGCTCTTCAAATCAATTTCCCGAGATTGTTTCGAGAATAGTAGCAAAAAGGGGTTCCTCTAGCCAGCGATGTGTCCAGGCTAAGATAACTGGGGGTATTGAAATGAGGGGGTTTGGGAAGAATTTTGAGGACACGCCTTCTAGTTTGTCTCAGAACGCCTCTCCCAATATCGTCCCAGCATTCTTGGAAACCTAAAACCTTCTAACCGTACCAAGCCTTTACCCAACCATCGTCTCCTTGCTTTACAAGATCTCAAGGACGATCTCTTGACAGATCTACCTACACCCCCCCCCCCCTTAGGCATCAATTTTATTGCGTTTTTGAGCGAATCTCAAGGATCATCTTTTTGAAAAGTTGGGGGTCCGGACTCCCCATTCCCCCCTTTGGGTACGCCACTGGAGACCATTTCGGGACGTGTAAAGCATACGTTTTTGGTCTCAGAAGTGATTGGTTTCAGTCAGAGGTCCGCACCTTATAAAATTCGCCTTGCTCTTTTTTGACTGTGGTACAAGAATTCGTTAATATTTCTAATTCTTCATCTTTTGCAAACCTTGCAGAGTCAGTTTTTAACGGCGAAAATAGAAACTATAGTTTATGACATTTGAAAAAAATGCAACTTTGCTGCAAATATGAATGGTTTTGGTGAAATAAATACTTTTTTAAAAGCTGTTTGCCTTAAAAAGATAAATGATTCATTTGAATAAATTAATAATTCATTGGTAGATAATGAATATATATGTTAGACTTAATATTACTTCATACAGTATTACCAAATACTGGAGGATATCATTGCGTGCCTCGGGGATAATTTTGGTAAAATTTTTAGCAATTACCAGTTATGAATTACTCCTCGGTTGCATGGTTGGTATAAGCTAGAACAGACTTCATCGATTTCCCATGCAATATAAAACACTCGATATTTGTAGAGCCTATTTCTGGCCTAGAAAAGATACCGTTACTGTACACTTATTTGCAATAAAATTGAGTTTATATGTACTAAAAGTCTCATTGTATATCGACATACTATCAATTTCCCCAAACCATAAGATATTCTGAAGGAAAAGCTAACTTAAATGTGAATTACTAAATTTTATCAGCGATTCTAAAACAACGAGCGATTTATCTTGGAAACTATTGCTGAAAACCTTAGAAAGGACAACAGATTTCGATCAAATTTTGCTCAGGTTTCAGTTTCAGAATGGCAAATTTGATCATTTATTTATCCTTTTTACAATTATTTTCAGTACGAGCTTCATCTCCCAACCCTTGAATACAAACAAAGCAGATCGCAATAGTTGGCTTTGAACCCAGGTGGCTAACTTAGTATATGTTCAAGCGAGAGGTGGCTTTTAAGAGAGGACATTAATTTATATCGAAAGTATAAGGATATATCTAAACTGCCGCCGCCTCGATTTTATTTATCTCATTCGGAAGCTGAACAACAGGCAATTCAATTCTCGTGTATTTTGTGTGTGCAATTCAAAAATTTAATGGGCAGCTGAGGCAGTTTGCGAAATGGTTGATCAGTTGTCCGTCCGACTGGAAATTGTTTTTCTTTTATGTTTAGGACCTAAATGTTTCACTATAATTTAAAATTCAGTCCGTGTCGGACAAACAACTGATCAACAACCATTTCGCAAACAGCCCGAGCTAATAAGATAAGATAAAATGTTTATCTCGCAGTGTGGATGAGGGATATAGTGCCTTGCACTTGCGTTCTCCCAAAATTTTTAAGTTTCTCACTCGCAGATAAAATTGCCTGACATCAGATGTGAGACAGACATTAACGTTTTTCTTGGTAGTTGTTTCTTTTTGTTTTCTCTAGTATATTTTAATATTTGAATTGTAAGTGCCTTTCATGGTGGGAACTCCGATGACCTAGTGTCTATTCCCGCCATGATNATTTTTAACCATTTTAGCAGCATTTTATTCTGCGTCTGCAAATTTTTAGGCTATTCTGATTTATCTGTTATTGTTTTTCGTAGTTCGCTGTTTGAATGAGTTTTAACGGCCTAAATTTGTCCCGTACATTTTCGTCCAAGCACTTGTGTTGAAAGTTTGTCATATTCATACTTCGTATTTGTGTGGAGATTTGCTTTAAAAAGCAAAATTTATAAGCTGGAGACTTCATCGTCCAGTTTGGTATTCCAGATTTGGTAATCACATATAAAAATGGCTGATCCACCATTTGATACCATTTGTCTCGGAAACTCTCCTTGCTGGCCTTGATAAGTGAAATTGTTACAGTGCATCAATACTGCATCAACGGTAACACATATGAATATTAGAATTTTGTTTCTACTTTGAAACAACATGAGACTGTATTACGAAACATGCGATTTTAATTCGACGCTACGCAAAACTTGTTTGAGGCTAAGAAAGAACTTCCAGTTCAAATTCGGCCTTGCAGAGTTCCCTTCAATGCAATAACTTGCTGATAACGGTTATAGCATTTAGATGTGAACATATTTATTTAGTGCAAGATTTTCTAAGCTATTTACTCTCTAGAAGGACATGCGAGACAATTTTCAAGAGTGCGTTGCAGACTGAGAAAATAATTCTGGTATAACTGCAGAAACAGTTTATAGTTGAAAATGGAAATCATGTTTTAGGGTTTTGTGCGCTTTACCATCACGTCATGATAACCCATCTCAATAATTCATAGATCATTTAATAGTGGAAAAGTGAACTTAGATGCGAAAATTCATTTCACTAAAGTCTGCCTTGTCATTCTAAAGTTATGGACGACTTGCTTGAAATCCTCTTCCGAAATTACTTGAAACAGGAAAAGAAAACCAATTAAAGGGTCGTGAATTTTATCTATTATTCTGAAGTAAACATTTTTCATGGTTTTAAACCCAACAATATTTTCACAAATTTATTTTCGTATGGTTCATTTCATTGCTTTCCTTAATAGGAGTGCCCTCCTTTCTCCAAAGTTGATTTTCACGGTATTTCCGTTACACAACTTGCAATATCAAGTCGCAAAATCTAACATACCGGTGTCTAAAAAAGTACCCCCTTTTGGCTAGATAAAAGAACACAACGATAAGATATCGGGACTTTCCGACTGCATAGCTACATTTGACAATCTTCAACTTAAATGCTCATACCTTGCATTTTAAAATCGTCTACCAAACACCGGACTTATGAGTTCCCAAAGTCAAAATTCAGAGTGCGCCTGAAACCAGAGGTTTTAAAAAGGGCCTAGCCATGATTTGATATCACGAGCACTTTGCAGAGGAATTTTCAACTTTAGTTTTTATTTTTTATTTTTGAAAAGAATTATACATGTTTTAATTGTTCTTGAAATTACTTTTCTTTTGAGGAATCGGTCCTTGCATTACGTTCCATTGTAAACGTTATACGTATCAAAGAAGAGGAAAAGGATCACATGCACACTTATTTTGGAGATTTGGCACGAATTTATTACGCTTACCACATTTTCTACTATTCCTTAAACTAGGGTCGTGGCTAAACATCTATAATTCTTTTCAAAAACTAATACTAAAGATGAAAGTTCAAAATTCTTGTGGAAAATGCCCATGATATCAAATCATGGCTAGGGCCTTTTTCAAAACCTCTGGTTTCAGGTGCACCCTAAATTTTGACTTTGCGAACTAGTATCTCCCGTGTTTGGTGGACGATTTTAAAATGCGAGATACGTGCATTTAAGTTGAAACTTAACAAATTTAGTTGTGCACTCGGAAAATCCCGATATCTTATCATTTTATTCCTTTTTCCAGTCAAAAGGGGGTATTTTTAAGCACCCGGTAGATAAAATCAGTTGATAAAACGAATTTAACCTATGAATGCAATTTGTTACCCTAAAATTATAAACTGAACAGAAAAAACCAAAACAGATGAGATAACATAAGTTTTTTTAGATATTCAAGGAGGATGGGCTTCTAGATTCAGCTGAGAGGCTTTCCATGATGGTTCTCCCCTGGACGAAATTTATGTTTCAGAATTGCAGACTAAGAATGTAATCTTAGGTCGGTGGTAGTATTCCACATGTAATGAGGGGAGCGTACGTCAATTACGAGTGAATTACGATTGCGGAGCGAGACCATTTCGGGACGTGTAAAGCATACCTTTTTGGTCTCAGAAGTGATTGGTTTCAGTCAGAGGTCCGCACTTTATAAAATTCGCCTTGCTCTTTTTTGACTGTGGTACAAGAATTCGTTAATATTTCTAATTCTTCATCTTTTGCAAGCCTTGCAGAGTCAGTTTTTAACGGCGAAAATATAAACTATAGCATGTGACATATAAGAAATGCATCTTTGCTGCAAATATTAATGATTTTGGGGAAATAAATTTTTGTTTTAAAGTTGTTTTGCCTTACAAAGATAAATGATTCGTTTGAATAAATTAAGAATTCATTGGTAGATCATGAATATAAATATTAGACTTAAATATTACTTCATACAGTATTATCAAATCCTGCAGGATATCATTGCATGCTCGGGGATAATTTTGGTAAGATTTTAGCAATTACCAGTTATGAATGACTCCTCGGTTGCATGGTTGGTATGAGATAGAGCAGATTTCATCGATTTCCCATGCAATATAAAACCATCGATATTTGTAGAGCCTATTTCTGGCCTAGAAAGATACTGTACACTTCTTTGAAATAAAATTGAGCTTATAATTGCTAAAAGTTTCATTGTATACCGATATACTATCAATTTCCCTAAACCATACGAGATTCTGAAGGAAAAGCTAACTTAATTGTGAATTACTAAATTTTATCAGCGATTCTAAAACAACGAGCGATTTAGCTTGGAAACTATTGCTGAAAACCTTAGAAAGGACAACAGATTTCGATCAAATTTTGTTCAGGTTTCAGTTTCAGAATGGCAAATTTGATCATTTATTTATCCTTTTTACAATTATTTTCAGTACGAGCTTCATCTCCCAACCCTTGAATACAAACAAAGCAGATCGCAATAGTTGGCTTTGAACCCAGGTGGCTAACTTAGTATATGTTCAAGCGAGAGGTGGATTTTAAGAGAGGACATTAATTTATATCGAAAGTATAAGGATATATCTAAACTGCCGCCGCCTCGATTTTATTTATCTCATTCGGAAGCTGAACAACAGGCAATTCAATTCTCGTGTATTTTGTGTGTGTAATTCAAAAATTTAATGGGCAGCTGAGGCAGTTTGCGAAATGGTTGATCAGTTGTCCGTCCGACTGGAAATTGTTTTTCTTTTATGTTTAGGACCTAAATGTTTCACTATAATTTAAAATTCAGTCCGTGTCGGACAAACAACTGATCAACAACCATTTCGCAAACAGCCCGAGCTACTGAATAAGATAAGATAAATAAAACCGAGGAGCAAATGTAGAAAAATTCAAATACAACGCTAGAACCCCTTTCTTTCAAATATTTACTTGAATTTACACTTTTGGATAACAAAGGAACTGCTGTTTTTGAACCCACAACTTAATTTGACTTTCTTGTGCCATAAATCAGGAACCACTTATGAGATTGACTCAAACAAGGTCTTATACTGTAAATTGAAGCCTGTTCTATGCAGCTGTATAAAAACGGGACAATTTAATTATAGCTCCCCCACAGCGGGACACGATTTGTTTGGGACACCCTGTATTAGATTACGAATCTACATAGAGGTTTGTAAACATCATGTGTATTGCTTGAAATTTAACCTAATGCTATTTTTGATAGTTATCTGAATTGATTTAACGATGTCTATCAAGGTTAACATTCATATGACGTCATTGAGCTAGATTTTCCGATATCGAAATGAGTTGATGATCATTATCATTCTAAATTTAACTTATTTTATTTTTTTGCTTGTATGTTATTTTTTCTTGATTATTTTCTTTGTCCCTTGAGTTCTCAAGCAGCTGGTGTTCGATACCAACTGTTTATTACGTCAATAAAATTGAACCTTAAAAACATCCGTTGTTATAGAAGGTTTTTTTTATGAAGAACGTATTTATGAGTACCAAGCTTCTTATTCAATAAGCGCACCTGTACTAGGCCTAGTAGCTAGGGTAGCGCTGTCTTAAAGAAGACTATCAATTTCATGTGTGTTCAAATATTTCCCTCAGCGTCCATAGCGAGAGGTCAATCCTCCCTAAAATTCTCGTCCACTTTTAGCGAAAGTAATTTTGTTTGTACTTAAAACTCTCTGAAAATCCTTTTGTGCTCATAAAAATCTCGTTTGATTTTTGGGGAAGTGATTTGCCGCTCGGTCCATAGTATACAGTAAGTCCCCGCATATAAGAAACGGACATACAAGAAACTGCACCCTGCCAGCATAGGGAATATTTACTCGTTTATAGAAAATAGACAGCCTGATTTTTGTTCAATTTCTTATAAATGATGAAAAAGGCAACACAATTTTATGGAAGCATTAAAACTGTTTTCCATATTTGATATTTTTACACATGAAATGATATATAATTCTTTAGATCTTGAGAACCTTAAATTCTTTAGACCTTTCTAAGATTGGGATATTTTCAACTATCTTGAATTTACCATATTGACCGAGGAAAGCATCCCATATGAAAAGACATCTGCCAGACTCCTTTAAAAATAGTTTCTTACATATAAGAAACTAGACAGCCTGATTCAAAATTTTGAGCTTCTTATATGCGGGGACTTACTGTACTGTCATTCAAAACCATGCCAAAACACCGGGTGTCCCAAAAAAAGGTTCCCGATTTGAACTAAGATTGGAGTTAAAGTGCGTGTTAGTTGATAACAATCAGAATGCCCAAATTAGATCTGAGTACTTAGTTCATTTCTGTAACTACGCGTATTGATTTTCTACCGATATTTTTCTGAAAAACAGAATACCTGAAAAGTTCACGAAAGAGCTAAAAACAGTTTATCAATAAGATCGTTGAACATGCAGCTTCAAAATCCTCAGAAATCGAGCTTTTTTGACAAATTCCAACAGCACGGAGCTTGAACTGAACAAATAACCCCAGATAAGAAAGATAACATGTGTCTTCATTACCCAATCTTCAGGGCAGAGAACACGATAACGAATTTGATTGGTCGAGGAGCGGGCAATATTTTCCCGTATTGCCCGTCGTCAAGGGATACAAAATGGCCCTTCGGTCTTGCGTTGCTTCTAGCGTATCACTGCGTTGATTGTTTTCCATTATTTCCTCTAGATCGGGTAATAAACCAAATACTAACTTTTTGCGAGGGCAATACGGAAAAATGTAAAGTCCGAGGTCAAACATATTGACCGAGCTTACGAGGTCAACACGATGACCGAGGGCTTGATATTTTCCGTATTGCCCTCGCAAAAAGTTAGTATTGGTATAGTTGTGCCCGTAAAAAACACGATTTTTGGTTGATGTTTGAAGAAAAGACATGCTCCCCAAACAGACAATGTCCAGTGGTCCAAACTTTGCAATTTGGCGAGTTTGAATACCAATCTATGAAATTGACAAGCATTTGTATACTCTTCGCACATCCGATGTAAAACATGGAACTTTATTGCTAGATTTTTTCCCTTTACGAGGGTTTCTCAAGCTGAAGGTTTTCGGAAATCCACATTGTGGAGGTCTTTTAATTGGAAACAAAATCGACAACAATTATTGGATCCAATTTAGCCTTTGAAGAAAAAACTGTCGTTTGAATTGCTCAAAACGAGAGAATTATTGTTTTTCTGTAGCTGTTCAAATAGGGACTCTTTTTTGGGACACCCGGTATACCAAAATTTGTCCACACTAGCATAGCCTCCAAATCTAAAAAAAAAAAACACTGCACGGATGGTTAATGCATCTTTCGTTTGATTTTATGGCTTGAAAGAAACTTCAGGTACGTTGCTATAATCCTATATTTAGCATTTCTAATATCTTGATTATTTTCAGAAAAACAGCGCTTTTCTTTTTATTGAAGGAACTCGTAAAAAGTTTTGAAAAAAATTAAACTAATCGTAGATCCTAATAAATTAAAATATGAAAAACGGTACAATCCTCAAGAAAACTATAGTTTTTAAAGGTCTACAATATGGCTGTAAGCAGATCTGTGTAGCTTTTCTAGTTTACCATTTAACAATTTGATGACGTCACATTCTCAAAACTGGCCCAAGCAAAGAAGTCGCTGTAATTCTGAAATAATCAAGATATCAGAAATGCTGCATATAGGATTATAGCAAAGTACTTGAAGTTCNTTGTTCCCTTTACGAGGGTTTTTCAAGCTGAAGGTTTTCGGAAATCCAATTTTGGAAGTCTTTTAATTGGAAACAAAATCGACAAAAATTATTGGATCCAATTTAGCCTTTGAAGAAAAAACTGTCGTTTGAATTGCTCAAAACGAGAGAATTATTGTTTTTCTGTAGCTGTTCTAATAGGGACTCTTTTTTGGGACACCCGGTATACCAAAATTTGTCCACACTAGCATAGCCTCCAAATCTAAAAAAAAAAACACTGCACGGATGGTTAATGCATATTTCGTTTGATTTTATGGCTTGAAAGAAACTTCAGGTACGTTGCTATAATCCTATATTTAGCATTTCTAATATCTTGATTATTTTCAGAAAAACAGCGCTTTTCTTTTTATTGAAGGAACTCGTAAAAAGTTTTGAAAAAAATTAAACTAATCGTAGATCCTAATAAATTAAAATATGAAAAACGGTACAATCCTCAAGAAAACTATAGTTTTTAAAGGTCTACAATATGGCTGTAAGCAGATCTGTGTAGCTTTTCTAGTTTACCATTTAACAATTTGATGACGTCACATTCTCAAAACTGGCCCAAGCAAAGAAGTCGCTGTAATTCTGAAATAATCAAGATATCAGAAATGCTGCATATAGGATTATAGCAAAGTACTTGAAGTTCCTTTCAAGCCATTAAATCAAACAGAAGATGCATTAACCATCTGTGCACTGTTTTTTTAAGATGCCAAAGATTTGGAGGCTATTCTGTCCACACCACACCGTTTTCAACTGTTTTTGTTCTCCTTCCCAGGCTTTCCAACTGAAATCATTGAACTCTTTATACTTACGTTAGTTCGCATTGACAATGATGTTCACATAAAAACGTCAGCATTCAGTAATCGATTTCAAAAGTTTTCATTTTGGCTGTAATGCCTTTCTAATGCTTCAGCTTTAAAAACAATTTGAAGTGTCGCGACAATATAACAAATAAATGATTAAAGTACCATAAAATAGCGTAGATGTAAAAAACACGACGTTTCGAGCATGTACTCGTTATCAAGTACATGCTCGAAACGTCGTGTTTTTTACATCTACGCTATTTTATGGTACTTTAATCATTTATTTGTTATATTGTCGTTTAATTTTGATGGTACCACACGCAACAAACATATTTTTATTTATTTGAAATGTCCCGTTCTAGGTGATGAAACAATCACTTGGTCATCTTTTTCATTTCTGTGAGGTCGTAGTTAAGAATGAGACAAGGCAGGGCATGGGCTTTAAGAAACGCGCTAGTTGTTATTCCTACAGCAGTTTTGTTCCTCCCTCCCTGTGTCCCTGTGCCCGTGGAGGTTGTTATTGTTTCACTGGCAATCAAATTTTCAGGACACAGATACAAGGAAAATCGGAAACAGGGGCACAGGGAAACAGGGAGGAACGAAACTGCTGCAGGAACAACAACTACCGCGTGTCTTAAAGCCAGTGGGCGGCCTATGGGTGGGGTCATCTTTTTCACTGTTTCATTGCGAGTCCCTGTTGAGCCAGGTTTACCGCAGGGATACAAGGGACTTATGTAATCAATTTATAGGCGTCTAGCATATCGAACATGATATTTGGGCTGTTTGCATGTGATAGAAATCTAAACCTATGTAACTGGGTAAATTTGAATTTTGGCGTGGAAGGAGGGCTGTGGATTAGACGTGGTGGATTGGTGAATCATTTCTGACTGAATTATTTGGTTCGAAACATGTTCTGGAAGTAATGATGAATTGCTTTGATATTCAGAAATGATAAGTTCATGTCATCCTCCTACGCCGACCCTATTCTCTAGCACGTGCTTAAGCATATCTACAATTATGCAAAACTACTTGCTGAGAAGGTAAGATCCTTGTCTTATCTCGTCTCTCCCTTTCACAATGCTCCACTATATAGGACTGTGCAGAGCAGTTTATTTTCATTGAGAAGATTTAAGGCTAGGTCATAGATTTATGTCACGTTTAAGAAGAGCGATTCTCAGTCTTCAGACTCCCACGGTAGCAAGCTACGCAGGACGTGTGTTGCCAAGGCCACTACTTCTGAACAGCAGTATTTTATGAAGAAGAACACCGGTGCAAACTTGGTAAGAGAAAGACATTTTTAGTTGATATAGCTACGTAGAATTGCTCGAAAATCTCTCGCACTTACGAGGAGGTTCTAAAAGCAATGTTTTTTAGTGTCACGCAAGGATCTTGCTGGAAAGTGGGCAACGAAATGTTTTAGCTGGTATGGCTACGAAATTTCTCACAGCAACTTGTTTGGTGTCACGCAAAGAAATTAATGTAAAAGTTGCCAAGTAAATGTTCAGTTGGTATAGCCACGTAAAGTTGCTCAGAATTTGCTCTGTTCTTGTCGGGAAAATTCTTACAAATATGTTTTTGATATCAAGCAAGGGTACTACTGGAAAAGTGGGCAAGAATAAGCTGTAGTTTGCATAGCTTTGCAAATCTCTCGGTGTTAGCCTCGCACTTTTGCGAAATTTCTCATAATAATGCTTTCTGCCACGCAAAGATTTTGTGCAAAATTTATCGAGAGAAGTCGTAGTTCGTAGTTGATATGGCTACCAAAGATTCTTTGAAGTTTCTCAGCTGTAGGATCAAATTGTTTGAGAAAGTTATTGTTTGAGAAGTATTTCTGAGATGTATGGCATAAGGTTAAGTTGTCGTTATATCAGTTAGACTTTAGATAAAGTTTTACAAGTAATAACATGCAAAAGCTGGCAGGAAAATGTGAGTTAGCGATATTTAGTTACTGAAGATTGCAACAAGTTATTTTATCTCACGGCAAGTGCCCTTGACGAACATTGTTGTCAAAAAGTATTGCTAACAGAGTTTGTAGAAATTTGCTTCATATGGTATGTATGAGTTGATCAAGAATGCATTCGTTCGAATGAAGCGGGGAAATTCAGCGAATTTGTTTATTTTACCTTGTTAACTACCCTACTTCTTTTTTAAAGCTTGGTTGACACCGAGTAAAAATGTGTTAGAATAGGGATAATGCGTTTTCTAAAATCAATTGGGATAATACGTCGACTCTCTACCGCTCCTTTTGTTAGAAAAATACCCATTCTAATTGCCAAGATTTGCCGTTTATAAGAAGCTTTGCCGAAAAGCGGCCCATTTTTACCGATTCGCTCATTATTTTTAGCCGAGAAAGGACCCATGCTCAAGGAAAATTTGCCCAAAACGGGTCCATGTTAGAGAATTTTGCATCGTAGAACCCATCCATTTGAGCGGCACATACCCGTACCCTCTATATGTTATGTGCCTCCCCTCCCCTCGCCCTCCCGGCCTGCAGAAGAAGTTTTTGTTGTTCCCTTGGCTGGGGTTTCTGTTGTTCAGCATTATCGTCTATGCTAGCCTGACATCCAATGTGAATCCGGCTCCAGTATTTATCAGTAAAAATCGTTTTGTGTAGTTTTTGGTAGTCGTATATTTAGTTGTAACTTAGTTGTATGTTCTCTCTGTAATGGCCTTGGGGTAGTCATGATATTTTGCTCCCCGAGGTATCGTCCTTGTAGTGTTGTAAAGTAGTTTGTGCGTGGTGTATTAAGTAATTCGTTTTTTATAAAAATTTTATATTGAATAAAAAAAAGAAGTCTTTGAGAAATAACGGTTTGAACACAGTTGTTGCAAATACGACTTAATTTTTACCTCTGTGCTGTGTAAATCATGAGAGAGGGTAACAGAATGCACGGGGCAACTCACAAAGCTTTCTGCAAAGCTTCCTACAATCAGAAAGCACCTGGAAACATTGGGCCTTTAATGACAAGAGGCCTCATTTTCACTGAAGAAAAATCGTGCAGTAGAAACAGATGTGCTCTATCTGCAATCTTCAAAGTATCTGATAGCACAGTTTAAAATGTCGTAAACAAGCTTTTTATCACTATTAATTACCTTCCTTTTCTAGCTATCAAAAATGGCTAGGATAACGATGATAACAGCACTTCTGTGCATGGGCCTACTGCAGTCAGCCATTGCCTTGACAACATCACAGAAAAGCGAATGCAATAGCTTAGCCTTCAACTACACAATCAGCGAGCCAGGATGCGAATCACGAGTTATCCAGAACAGATTTTGTTATGGCCAATGCAGATCTTATTACCTGCCAAATGGGAAAGGATTGGGATCGCCGTCGTTTACATGCTCGGTATGCCGCCCTGTGCTTGTCTCCAAAAAAAATTATTACTTGAGATGCCGCACGATCAATGGCGTTCGCTACAAGACTTGGACTGTTGCGCATATCGTTCGATGTGCTTGTACCAAAACTGTTTGTATGTCGTGGTATACTCCAGGACAACATGTTTAACATTTGACATTGAAGTTTGTTTTGTATCGAGCTTTGTTTGTTTTATATATTAAGTAGTTTGAGAGCATATACGAGTATATAAAGGAAACATGATTTTGTTGATAGATACCTTAGTATTTCGTGCAATTCTTTGAGCCCAACCTCGAAAAATTCTTCTTGGTAGGCCTAATCTCGTTCTTTCACCTTGTCAATTCTTCAGGCGTTTTAGCATCAAGCTCATCAAGACAGCAAGGACGAAAAACGTTTTAGCGTGTTTGTTTATATTTTTGCGTGTTTGTTTACATTTTCAGAAGAACCAATCACAAAGCTCTATTTTCACGTGACTTTGTTATGGTTTTGTAATAATTTGCGTCGTGTAAACACAGAAGCTGTGGGGCGCTTAGAACAAAAACTACCCTCTCTATTCAANAAACAAGTCTTTAAAGCGAATGCAACATCTGTCAAGTAGGCCTTCTTGTTAGGTAGAATGGAGGGTTCCGTATCAGTAAAAAGCAAATGGCGATATTTTCGAGTTTTGAAACGGTATCATTTTCGGCTACGGGGAAAATTTAGAAAAACTCCTAATTTTTCATGCACCGTTTAAAATTTTTGAAAATTCCACAAAATTAACGTGCTTTTGCCCTTGAATAGAGAGGGTGGTTTTTGCTCTAAACGCCCCACAGCTTCTGTGTTTACATGACGCCATTATTACAAAACCATAACAAAGTCACGTGAAAATAGAGCTTTGTGATTGGTTCTTCCGAAAAATGTAAACAAACACGCAAAAATGTAAACAAACACGCAAAAGCCAAAACATTTTTCGTCCTTGCTCATCAAGACGGTTTCAGGCCAGGTTGTCTTTGACAACGGGAATACGCACAAAGGTCTCCGGTTTTCGCTTTACTCCAATGGCCGCTCCAAGATAGGGCAATTTTTTGAAAATAATCGCAACTGTTGCTTTTTGCTTCGGCTCTGAGTATCCTCACAAAGTTTTCATCGCTTCACCGTGGTTTTGTGAAACGTGTCGCATCCTTCGAAAAAGTAAATCTTTCGGTTTTCTTCTTTCAAAAGCAGAACACGTGTGAAGTCTCTTGAGAATGAAAACTTGCTTGTGTAAAATTTTCTTAAACAAAAGAATTTTGATTGCATCTTCTTGACGTGCGTCTTCGCGCAAAAACAATCTACTTTTCATGTTCGCTTCGTAGCTACCCAAAGGTAAAGAAGTTTGGGTTAACTGAAAGGAGCAAACATTTGACAT
The DNA here is from genome assembly GCA_004194415.1 of Aurelia aurita. Lineage (NCBI taxonomy): Eukaryota > Metazoa > Cnidaria > Scyphozoa > Semaeostomeae > Ulmaridae > Aurelia > Aurelia aurita. The sequence continues at coordinate 378,299 of REGM01000247.1, read as the reverse complement.
TTGCCTGCCACGCAAAATGTTTACCCGTTTGGCCACGTCTTAGAACATTGTTTGACTAACATTTTATGTTTGTGACCAGGTAAAATGTTTTTGAGAAAACATTGCCTAACAAATTTTGTTTAATTGTGCTTGTCAAGCAATGTTTTGCCACGTGGCCAAACGGGAAAATATTGCTTGGCAAGCAAATCTCTAATGTTTGCTGGTTTGGCCAGGGCTTTAGCAGCACTTCGTGATTGTCATGGTCCCTACCCGAATCAAAAGGAGCTTTTCTCTGCGTGCCGTTCGCTCCCATGTCATGTGTATAAGACAAGCGCTTGAACGGGAGAACGGGAGAGAGCTCCACGCCTTGTCGCTTAGGCGTCAAAACTTTAAAAATGTTGCACAAATGGATATTGCGTCTTCATTTGGTTTAATAGCTTGAAAGGAACTTCGCGTACCTTGCTATAAATATACTTTGGACATTTTTGATATCTTGATTATTTTCGGAATTACAGCATTTTCTGTCGAATGATTTTTATGTTTCAACAAGTTTCGAGGTTGTGACGTCATGAAATTGCTAAATCGTAATCCAGAAAAGCAACAGATTTCTGTTTACTGCCACATTGTAGACGAATGATTTCAATTTTTTTCAAAATTTGTCTTTGATTTATTCAATAAAAAAACGCTGTGATTCCGAAAATAATCAAGATATCAAAAAATTTCTAAGTACAATTCTTATAAAGTACCTGAAGTTCTTTTAAGCCATGAAATCAAAAGGAAGATGTAAAAACCATTTGTGAAATCGTTTTTAAAGATTTGATGCCTATGCATTCAAAATGTGACGGAAGAATGCGTAGAAATTATGTTTGCCTCAATTTTGAGATTTTGTCGGCGCGTTCGACATCATTTGGATCGAAACAAAACGCTTTGGTTCCATTTGGAAGCATTGACTCGTTAAAAGTGCGTTTAAAATGAGTTTAGAAAATGCATTACCCCAACTCTAACGCGTTTTTACTCTAGTGTGGAGCAAGCCTTCATGGCTGATGTTAGTTCAGCTAACACAATTTCAAACACCCGTTGGCCTAATTGATGGTAAACGTAGATCTGCATAGTATCCAGAATAAAAGACGAGAAACAAAAACATTCTAAAGTCTGCCTCACGAAAGGTGTCAGGCGAAAATATCCACGAATAAACATAACTAGAGAGTTTTGCATTTCAGAAAGTTTGCGTTATCGCAAGTCTCGCCAAGGGCACTATGAAGATAGAAATGTGTAGGCCTAAAGCCCATTAATCAACATACCTTCATTAATTTTTTGGCTTTCAAGTATTCTTTATATCAATCTAATGTTAAAACCATGGTTGTCATTCTTTTGCGTTGACCTGTTCTCGAATCCTAATCGAAATTGCCAGCTTCGCTGCAAAACCAACTCTAACCACGCCATGCGCATTTTCTATTTTGGCCTAACAAGAAAATGGCGTGGTTAGAGTTGGTTTTGCAGCGAAGCTGGCAATTTCGATTAGGATTCGAGAGCAGGTCAACGCAAAAGAATGACAACCATGGTTTAACATTAGATTGATAATGAGCACAGGTGACATTCGTCTTGCAACAAGCACAGGTGACAGTCGTCTTGCAACACATAATCAACGAATTTTTTCAAAATAATTAATATATCAAATTAAAGCTGAAATTCTCCTGTTTCTTATGGTGTAATTTGATTCGGAGTTTGTTTGGTTTTGGAAGGGTGGTTGATCCACGAGGAAGGAGCACAGGTGACATTCGTCTGTGGCATTCGCTATTTTGCAAATTATTTCNAATCAACGAATTTTTTCAAAATAATAAATATATCAAATTAAAGCTGAAATTCTCCTGTTTCTTATGGTGTAATTTGATTCGGAGTTTGTTTGGTTTTGGAAGGGTGGTTGATCCACGAGGAAGGAGCACAGGTGACATTCGTCTGTGGCATTCGCTATTTTGCAAATTATTTCCCCTTCCTCGTGGATCAATCACCCTTCCAAAACCAAACAAACTCCGAATCAAATTACACCATAAAAAACAGGAGAATTTCAGCTTTAATTTGATATATTAATTATTTTGAAAAAATTCGTTGATTATGTGTTGCAAGACGAATGTCACCTGTGCTTTGATAATGGGCTTTAGGCCTACACATTTCTATCTTCATAGTGCCCTTGGACAGACTTTAATCAAGAACATAAGACAAAAGATACCAATTTATTTCCTCTAGATAAATCACTTCTCAAGTAAAATTTTTACTTCATAATAGTTACACTATCAACCCAAATACACATAAATAAGTTAGGCATGCTATTTACAAGTTTGAGAACAGTACAAAAATAAATGTTAAACAAATAGAAGTTGCATTAAAAATATGTGCATGTGCGTTGTTAAATACAAGATAGTTACAAATCGGTGCATTGTAGTTATAAATACAAGTTCAAGGTATGACTTATGACTACAATAAAAACCTCCATTGGATGTGGAATATCACAGCATGGGCGTTAAGAAACGCGGTAGTTGTTCTTGCAACAGTTTTTTCCTCCCTGTGTTCCTATGCCCGTGAAGGTTGTTGTTGTTGTGCCTGGTTTTCCCTGTGTTCTGATTTGAATGACTACAACAACAACCTTCACGGGCACAGGGACACATAGAGGAAAAAACTGTTATAGGAACAACTATCGCGTTTCTTAACGCCCATGATCACAGAAGAAATATATTTCTGTTAGGTAAAATGGCTTCGTGCGAATGGATTTTGAGCATTATGATGAAATTAATCTGCTACCAATCTTTGCCGTACATTTTCGTTAAACTTTCATTTATTGCAAAATTATGAAAATTTGTCAATTTTGACGAGTTTTTCCCTTTGACGTCATCAGAATTCTTAATTGGAAACCGCGTTACCCACGAAGTTGCTTTTATGCGAGGTTGAAGAAATTATTAAAGAGATTATCATACACAATTTCAACTTGATCTACTGTTCCAATTTCAAGGAATAGTAAATTGAATTTTGCAGAATTTTTATCAGTTGCCATTCAAAACTAAGTGGCACTGCTTTGTAAAGAATAAAAATTTAGCAAATTGGCACGGCAAAATCATCAATCAATAGCATAAAAATGACAAGCAATGAAAATTTGACTACAAAAATCAAATTCGTCTGCATTAAACAAGTTCAAACAAAGCCATGGGTAGGGTAGCCCAAGCGTTTTCGCAACGAAAATATACTTAGACGTGATTTGAATTGCTTCTTGTCCCACTTAAGATCAACTTTAGAGACTTTCGGGCTCTTTCTAATGACATTTTGTACGGGATCTGTGGGGTTGCACACCCTTAATTTCCTGTTGCTTCACCTCTGATAAGTATCGTTTGAAGCTCTTTGTAAGTCATGCACTGGACGAAAACAAATTCGTTTTGGGATAAGCGGCTTGGTTTAAATACATCTTTAACTTTTATTAACACTTGGTCTTCCCTAAAAGATGCGTAAAATTTCCGCCACAATCATTAAAGGACTTTGTGACCCTAGAATTTCGTCCCAAATCTTTTGAGGCAGAACTTTGGGGACGACTGGATGGTTTGAAAAAGTTTAGCTTTTACCTCGAGTGTCTCTTTGTACGAAGGCAATTGCTATCCATTCAGTCCTTTGGACTTGATCAGTGAAGAACACACTCAGTAAACTTCAAGCCATCAGACTTCCAATTTATTATTTCTTCAAGGTATCACTNTTCCGCCACAATCATTAAAGGACTTTGTGACCCTAGAATTTCGTCCCAAATCTTTTGAGGCAGAACTTTGGGGACGACTGGATGATTTGAAGAAATGTAGCTTTTACATCTCGAGTGTCTCTTTGTATGAAGGCAATATAAAATCTTGCCCGAAAGGGTCGTTGATTTTAATGACAGTTCTCTGATAAGTAGTTAGAACTCTGCTATCCATTCAGTCCTTTGGACTTGATCAGTGGAGAACATACTCAGTAAACTTCAAGCCATCAGACTTCCAATTTATTATTTCCTCAAGGTATCACGTGAGCTTCCTCTGTTTCAACTGAGCCAGGTAAAGCACCCTCGTCGATTCTGTAAGAAAATGATGGTAACAATTAATAAAGACATGGAGTGGGAACTACATACTCCCTATGATTGTAAATACTACAATATTTTTATTTAAATCTGCGATGATTAGAGTAAATTTTGATATATTTTCCAGTATTTTTGGTAACTTGGCTGTAGAGTTAAAAATCAGCAAACTTCAAATTTGCTATTAGGGCAAAACCAGAGCTGCCAGCATTTGAGTAAAAGATAATGGAAAATTATGAAGCATGAAAATCCCTGAAATCTCACAGCATTGCTTGCAAACACGCAAATATACCATTTTATTTTGCATTGAACAGACACTTTCACAAAAATTTCTATCAAAGCACAGTCATGCTTCTTAAGTGCTCACGAGGGTTCTTTACTTTTCCTGAAATGACTATGCCATTATTAGAGTTATATTTTCTATTGTAAATGAGCACGAAGAACACCCTTGAGACTTGATAACTCATGAACTAGCAAAGGATCTCTGTGTGGCAGTTTCTTAATTATTTTTGCGTGCTTATCAGTGATGCTGTGAAATTGCAGATATTTCCATGGTTCTGATTTTCTATTATCTTTTGCTCAAATTCTGGAAGCTTTGGTTTACCAAAAAGTTGGCAAAAATACCGGAAATATATCAAAATTTAATCTAATCATTGCAGATTTAATTAAAAATAATTGTTTGATAATAGGTTCGAAACTGTTTGCATTAACGGATGTCTCAGAAAAAAGTACTCCCTTTTGACAGGAAAAAGGAACGAAACGATAAAATGTCGGGATTTTTCGACTGCACAATTAAATTTGGTTATCTTCAACTTAAATGCACGTACCTTGCATTTCTAAATCGTCCACGAAACACCGGAGATACGAGCTCCCAAAGTCACAATTTTGAGTGCACCTGAAACCAGGGGTTTTGAGAAAGGGCCTAACCATGATTTAATTTCTTGGGCATTTTCCAAAGGAATTTCGAACATTTTTTCTTTTAGTTTTTACTTTTAAAAAGAATTCTACTCGGAGATGTTTCAATTGTTGTTGAAAGAACTTTTCTTTTGAGGAAAAGATCGTTCCTTACATTCCACTGAAAAGTTATATGCATCAAAGAAGAGGAAAAGGAGCGCATTCACGCTTATTTTGGAGATGTGGCACGAGTTTATTATTCTCGCCACATTTTTCTTCTATTTGTTTAATAAGGGTCGTGGCTAAGCGTCTACGATTCTTTTCAAATGCAAAGACTAAAAATAACAGTTTAAAATTCCGTTGTAAATTGCTCATGATATCAAATAACGGTTAGGCCCTCTCTCAAAACCTCTGGTTCCAGGTGCACTCAAAATATCGACTTTGGGAGCTCGTATCTCCGTTGTTTGGTGGACGATTTATAAATGCAAGGTGCGTGCATTTAAGTTGAAGATTAAAAAATGTAGCTGTGGAGTCGGAAAGTCACGATATCTTATCGTTTTGTTCCTTTTTCCAGCTAAAAGGGGGTACTTTGTTTTGAGACACCCGGTATAATTTTTCAAATCTGTAGCGTTTTTTCTGGGACACCCGGTCTATGAAAAAATCAAATGACAGAAGCGCTGAAACCTGCAATGCTAACAAAGACTTGAGAAAGATTTCCAGAACGAAAGATGTGCAATATTAATAGATTAAAATTAATCTTACGGTGGCTCTTGAAACTTGACATCGCTAACGACACTAATATTTTTCGTCTCAGCAAATTTCTTGGCCCACTCTGGTATCTCGCCAGATGGATTTTTCGCTTTCTTCTTTGCTCGTGATTTATCAGCTTGTTTTTCAATTGCAAGATAATCCTTCTCCCCCGGATCTTCTTCAGATTTACTTTCATTTTCCTCTGCATGTGGCTTTTCTTCGGGGGTTGTTTCAAGACGTGCGGCTGGCTGAAACTGTGAAATGCGTAACACTCATGAAAAGATGAATGCTAATGCGAGCTTAAACCTCTTTTACATTCTTCTACGAGGATGAAGAACTAGCATTGAATATACCAGGTGCTCCAAAGACACCGCATTTTTTTAAAAATCAACCAAATTCGATAATGTTACCCATCTTGCAGCTTCCTAATTTGCGATTGTATCAATGATCAAATTAGATCAACTGCATATGATAATCATCTGTTGCGATTTCAGAGCATGCATCAAAATTAGGTAGCTCATAAACATATAAATTATAAGAATTTAATGCCACCTTTGAATGTGAAAAATCTCTAGAATCAACTTTGCCCTTGATGCAGATGTTCAAAAGGAAAATTGAAGATCAGTGAAATTATCAACATTAAAAATTACTCTCTTTTTGTTACTAGGTATAGAGTGGCATCGTCCTATTCCGATCACTGCGAAAGTTACGTCGAATTTCTTGTCACAAGAAAGCTTCACAGCAAAGTTATTGCAAACGATTTATTCCTAAATTCGCATTTCAAAGATAAATGATAGGAAAGGGCGATAGGACTCTAATTATATACCAAACAATGAGTTGACATACTCAAGCTTCTGGCTAGAATGTCAAATTATGGTTTCGATTTTTGGGAGTACGCCAATATATCGAAACCTTGAAATAAATTAGGGTCAGGGTTAACATTGAAATAAACTAGGGTTAGGGGAAGGGTTGGGTTCAGGGTCAGGGTTAGGGATTTCAAGATTTGATATATTGGCGTATTGCCAGATTTTTCAAGTTTGCACAACCAAAAGACGTCTTTACTTACTGTAAAGTTAAACAACAAAATTTATAATTCTTATTCTTACATTAAAATCAAATAATACCTCGAGCGTGGCTAACTGCGAAACAGACACAACTGGAAATCTATTTTGCGATCCAGAACCACCTTCAGCGTTTTGCAACTGGTTGTCTAATACTGAATTTCCAGCGTTGCTTCTCGATCTTGTGTTGTCTCCTGCTGCTCTAGGCCCTGGATTGTGAGTTTGACTTTCTGCTTGAAAAACTTCATTACTTGTACTGGTGCTTGCCCTTGGTCGTCCAAGACTATCGATTGTGCCTTCTCGTGATCGGTATTCTGAAAGAAATACTCAGAATCAAAGGCTGTGATAACGATCATCCCTCATTTGTTCAAATGCTGACTGTTGCAGCCAATGAGATCCCGTTTACACAGTAACGGAACGCTTTTGATCCGTCACAATATCGTAACGTTTCATTCCCGTTTACACAATGACGGATCAAACTCGTGTCGGTATGCCGTTGCGTTTACACTGTACCGGAGCGATGGGGGACTTTATAGCTTGAGCATGCGCAATGCAGTTAGTTGTGTATTTTGGCGGTAAATGAGAGAAAACACAAAGCCCCAAAACGCCCCCGTTTTCGTAGCGTATCAAGCTTGTGACGGCAAAGGCGTTTACACAGTGCCGGATCACCGGTGCTCCACTTTCCTAGGCGTATCAAAAACGATACGGCTAACCGTATCAAAAATGTGACGGATCCACTTGGCATGTGTAAACGGAAGGCCTTTCCGTAACAGTTTTGTAACATATCCAAAGCGTTCCGTTACTGTGTAAACGGGGTCTAAGATGCGTGAAAGACTGTCTTTAAGAAACTTAGCTTAATAATCTATTTAAGGAGATGAATAAAAAAAAAGGAAACAAACATTTACGTAATACCGGGTGAGTCAGAAATTTTTTGAGACATTTGAAAGCCGGTAGCTTTCCAATTGTTTATTAGATTCGTATGAACTGATAATATTTGTGTAGCTAACCAGTCAACTGAGATACCAACATTTATTTTGTCAAAATATGTCAAATCTTTCTGAAGTTATAAGAAATTTCATAAAAAATGTTCATCTCAAAAAATGAACACCCTAAGCCAAGTTTCAAAGTTCATTCTGAATTTTGAGAGCCAGGATCTTGTCTCGTTTTGTCGTTCTGCTGCTGGCTTTGGTTTTGGCTGTCAATGCTCGTCGTTACAGATATGGAAACAAACAATCTTCAAGAAAGCTATAGTTCATGAAGGTCTACAATATGGCGTCAAGCAGAAATCTGTCGCTCTCCTGGTTTACGACTTAGAAATTTGACGACGTCACAACCCCAAAAAGTTGAAATATACAAAACGCTATAAGTTTGAAAATAATCAAGAAATCAAAAAAGTTCACGGTATAATTACAACAAAACNTTTAGTAAATCTAATCAAGGATTTCGGGCCTGTTTTAGAGGATATTAAGATGACAATTTTTTATAAAATTGCTTGTAACTTGAGAACGATGCGACTGATTTTTGACAAAGTACATTTTTGTACCCAAGTTGACATTTTAGCTACACAAATATTGTCAGTTTATAGGAATCCAATGAATAGTTTAAGCTTTCAAAGGTCCAAGCATTTTTCTGGCTTACTCGATACGAAACGAATAAAAACAGCCATATCACTGAGCCGAAAACAGGGCTTTCAAATTGACAAATTTCGTCTGAATCGTAGACTGCAAAGTATAGTAATTTTCATGACATGTAGAGCTTTTAGGATCCATCGTTGATCGTAGAAATTTGTCACAATGACAATGCGCATATGATTTTCACTAAAGGTGCATGGCTTTAACCCTATTACTACCGGGGGGGGGGAGGGGGGGCCGCGGCAAATATTATCTGATGTAGTGTCGTCACTTCGAAAGATAAAGACTCGAGGTTTTTTTGACTTTTCCTAAAATTTAATAGGCTAATTAAAAATTGAATTTTTTTTTCAAAATGGTAGACACTGATCACGTGACCAACGTCTTTTTGACACGTGGTCGGGTGGTAAATAAAAGAAGTGAGTCTAGTTTTTGCTAAGATGATCAGAGATCATCAAGAATACCACCATTCGATAGCTGTAAATGAGAGCTTTCAGATGATGTATAATTTTATTCATTTTAGACGACGTCAGCAATTTTAAAATTAATGACGTCATCAAAGTTTATGACGTCATATAAGTAATAAAAAATGTAGTAAATAAATTTTTTTTGTCAAATATGGTTCTCTGGATCGTTTCAAATGACTTTAAGGCATTTTAGAGTATTTTCATCAGTAATTAGGGCTTTTAATGAAAGTATGAAAAACCGGTATAACTAAATAATGAATAAATGAAATAAATAATGAGTTTAAATAGATATTACATTGCTGATTTTTGCTCCTTGATGATTTGTGATACATTCTAGAGCCATTATGAAAGGAATTATTAAATAAAACCTTAGATATTGCTAATTTTGACAATAGTTAGAAAATATCGCATTTTCCCGCCATTATGACGTCATAGTGACGTCATGGAAGTAATGAAGAATAAAAAAGTGCCTTATTGTGTAGATTTTGTTACTGTGCACCATTGTACCAAGTCTCGCCCTCATATCTACATTATTGGCGAAGTTATCCGGTACTACAAGGGTCCAAAAAGCCCGGTATTAATAAAGGAGATGAATAAAAAAAAAGGAAACAAACATTTACGTAATACAGGGGAGTCAGAAAAATGTTTAGACGTTTGAAAGCCGGTAGCTTTCCAATTGTTTACTAGATTCGTATAAACTGATAATATTTGCGTAGCTAACAAGTCAACTTAGAAACGTAAATTTATTTTGTCAAATACGTCAAATCGTTTTCAACTTATTAGCAATTTCATAAAAATTTTCATCTCAAAATCCTCAAAACAAGTCTAAAATCCTTGATCAAATCAGCAAGTAATCCGACCTAAAGATAACAGAAAATAAATAGAAAGTCCCAAGTGTATGAAATTATGCAGAAATCTCTTTATTTACCGAGTAAGCTGTTTGAGCAATAAGGCAGATAGACAGAGCTTGATTTTGATTGCTGTGGGGCTAAACTGTTAGCAAATTTGATCAAGGATTTTAGGCCTGTTTTGAATGATTTTGAAATGAAAGATTTATTGAGGACGATTCGACCGATTTTGATAAACTAAATTTTTGTATCTAAGTCGATATATTCCCTACCCAAATATTATCAGTTTATAGGAATCCAATGAATAATTCAAAAGTTATAAACATTTAAACATTTTTCAGACCCGGTATCTATATTTGATTCGAAAAGTAAACTTGCATCACTAACAAAATGAAATGAACCTTTGCAAGAGTTACATTTTGAGTAACATTTCAATTTATTACCCTGTGATCAGGGCAGCAACTCTGTTATACAATCTGATTGGCTGAAAACGTTCGAATGTGACGTAATGATAGGGCATTCTTATCCGGTAATGCCCGCTCATTACGTAGCAACCACAAATCAGTGCTTCAAACACGAACAACAATTCGAACAGCATCAAATGGCTTCGTCTCCAATGGCTTGATGCTAGTCCTTCGATCGTTTTGCTTTTTAAAATTATCTTTTTACTTTTAAAAAAATGAAAGGCCTTTACCCAGCCCTGACCATAGGGTAATAAACCATATAATAACTATTTCCTTCGGGCAATACTGAAAATATTAACCCTCAGCCTCTGTACAAAACCTCGCAAGCTCGTTCTTGTACTGACGGTTTCGGGTTACTATTTTCTGGTATTGCCCTCGGAAACAGTTATTATAGGCTTAATACAACATACTCAAAAACAATTGGCGAAACAAGATTACCAAGGTGGAGTAAATGGCTATTAGAACTTTCTTTGAATTGAATTGCTTGAAAAAAACTTTAGGAGCTTCGATATAATTCTACCGTGAACACTTTTGATATCTTGAATATTTTCAAATTTGCAGCGTTTTTCTATTTTCTAACAGAATTCAAGTCAAGTTTGAAAAATAATTAAATCATCGTAGCTTCTAAATTAATGGAGGAAAATGATTTCAAGAAAACTATAGTTTATGAAGGTCTAAAATATGGTGTCAAGCAGAAATCTGCCGCTCTTCTGGTTTACGATATAGAAATTTGATGACGTCACAACCCCAAAAAAGTTGAAATATACAAAACGCTATAAGTTTGAAAATAATCAAGAAATAAAAAAACTTCACGGTATAATTACAGCAAAGCAGCTAAGGTTCCTTTCAAGCCATTAAATCTAAAAAAGAGGCACTAGCCATTTACGTAACCTTTTTAAAGAACTGGAGCCCATAGATTACCCTTGTGAGATGGCAGATGAATAAAGGACATACCATTCTGGTTATTCACAGAAACTTCCTCAACTGTTGGAATCACATCCCTGAATGAAAAATAGTACATAAATTGAATAAAATAAAATAGAGAATAGTCTCCTTTGAATCTGCAATACAATAATAGTGAATTAGTTAATTGATTCAAACAACTACATCCAGTGACCGGCGAATGAGAACATGAGACCTTTTAGGATTTGGGTGGTCCCTAGATTTATAGAAAAAATGCTGATACCTTGGCGATTCAGAAATAGGCGACACTGCTTGCTTTTCGTTGGAAAAATATAGTACTATAACCATAGACAAAACTGCTGAGACAAACGAGCATATTGGAGTCTATTCTCAACTTCTTACCCCCACCCTCCCCCCAATTGAAAAATTGGGAATTTCAGGTGATTTATTGGGTAAATGTTACGGGAAATACAAAATTCTGGTTGTCTTAAAGTTGCGTCAAAGATTAAGAATACACATAAACGTACATCTGTGGGCGTTAATAATACACATAAAAGTCGAAGAAATGCAAGTCAGAATAAGAATCTGCTAACAATTCTGCAAATCAAGCAATAAATTTCATCTTTCCTAGCAAATCGGGAAGCTCTGTTGTTAAATCTTAACATTTCAGTTTAGAGAGAATCGACCACCATATATGAGGTGTTTTAAACATAAAACACAGTAACAAAAGCAAAACACGTGCCAGCAGTTGCACTCGAGACCTAGCATGATTTGATTGGTCAGCCTTTGACAGGCATCAAAAGAGAGTGGATCAAGCCACTTTAATTATGGTCAATTATCTTTAAGTGGAACTGACACCAATCAAATATATGTTAAATCACAACTATAGCTATAATATTCTCATTTAGAAGTAACATAAACATAACTATTGAAATGAAGAATAGGCTACCTACCGTTTCATTGCCGTAGGAGAACTAGGCTTTCTTCGATATGCCTAAAAATTAACAAGTATTCAGGTATTACTTATGTCGAGAAAATGTTGGGGCTTGAGGTCGCCCCACTTAAAAATGACAATTACATTTCATTTTAAGTTTTAAGAAAACTTTTGAAAATAAGGAAACCCTTCTTTCTTGTATTAAAAGAGTATCAAAACAAATATTCTCCCAATCAGAAATAAACGGGACACTTTCCATCCACTAAGAGGCCTAAGATATACACTGAGAAACATAATGGCCATAGGAGGGCACATTTCAAGCAGATCTCTGCGTCTGAAAAATCTACGAATATCAAAATGGGGCAGACCTTTTCGCAAACAACGTCACTTCTTTTGAAATACTGCCTTTTTGCCTCAATACAATGTGGAGCTAAATCCCAAAAGCATGCATTGCTCTTAGCAACGTATGGAATGGTTTTGTACGCGTATTTGCATTAAATTAGGCACGGTGTAAATTTCTGGCTGTGCTAGGATTTGCAACCTTTGCCTCAAGTTGAAAATAATTTCCGAAAAGGTCTATTCTATGAAGAAACTTACAATACTTGCTTTGGATCCACGACTTCCAGGTGCCCTCAGTTCAGCTCGCATTACTTTGTTCAGTTCTCGCATCTAGAGGAAAACACAAAACTACTCATGAATATTTGCAAACAGACAAATTTCTTATTTTGTAAATTCATGGGCAACATAGGTGAACACCCAACAAAATTGTTTGGTTTTTGTAATAGCCTTACTGAATTTCCGAATTGTTCGTCGAAAATTCGACTCGAAATATCAGGAAATTGCGAAATAATGAAACAAAACGAAATGTATATAATCGAAACATCGTGTTTTTTACATCTACGCTATTTCATGGTACTTTAATCATTTATTTGTAATATTGTCGTTTAATTTTGATGGTACCACACGCACAAAAATATTTTTCTGAACAAAAGTCTGTCTCTCATTAGGTGCCATGCGAGAATATCAGCCAATAAAAATAATAAAAGTTTTTACATGACTAATTTTGCGTAGAAGCAAATCCCACCTGATGTCTCACATCTAATGTGAGACAGACTTTACGCGGTATTTGTTATAGAGCAACAAAAACATCGCTTTCTTTCAATTTTTAAATGTCATGGGTTTAAACACAGAATGATCTTTACATGTAAAAAATCGCTTTTGAAATGCAGGAAATGACTAAAAAATACCTCTTCCGCATTCATAACAGTCATGTCCCCAAGAATTTCTCTTCGCCAGTCTCCACTTTTCATTTTTATCTGAAAAAAACCAGGTATTTTCTTTAAAAATTGTTATAGACAAACAAAGTGAATCATATTTCAATTTACATTTGAATTCTTCAGGCAAAGAGGCGGGACTAAAACCTAGGGAGGAGTGCCTTCATAGAAATATTGAATACATCCAGAAAGATGAACAGATTACCACAAGTCGTCCTTTCTTTTCCTTTCAAGATGACTTGGCTTGGGCAATTCCAGCCAGTAGCGGACACTAGGGGGCGAGGGGGTGCGGTCACCCCCCAATGTTGGGTAAAATAAAGATCTTTTGTTTGAACACAATGGAAATAAACAATGCTTTTTAAGCGAAACAATAGCTTTCCCCCCATTATTTGGCAAAGTTTTCGCCACTGATTCCAGCGCTTGATCTTGATCAGCTTTATATTCAGTGTGGTTATGGTGTTCATCTCCATATCAATTTTTTAACCCCAATGAACAAGAATGTTACTATTCTGCATTTCTACTTCTCCAAACCAAACTAACAAGACTGGTTGGCCAATTAATCCGCTTAACCGCATGATCTTATGGCCTCACAAGTTCAAGAATTGAATTTTTACCACCACCACCATCGGGGGACTAGCTCAGATGGTAGAGCGCTCGCTTAGCATGTGAGAGGTACCGGGATCGATGCCCGGGTCCTCCATTCTTTTGTCTTTTGCCATAAACTTTATCGTCAGTGTTAGCAAATTATTTGAATGTAAATATATTGCTTTTACGAATGACCCAAGTGATTGGTGAACAATTGTTAACTTTTGCAGAAAGACCTCTAAGCTCAGGTACTTTATTGCATTGTTCACGGTAGAAATAAAAGTTAGTGTCATCAAATAAAGTATAATATTCCCATAATCGAGTTTCTTAATTTTTGGAGATCTGAGAGCTGAGTTTCTTTCAAAGAGTTTCTTATAGAAAAATACGTGTATCATTTTATAAATTTTGACAAGCTGAGACACTTTCCTGGCTATTTTCCTTCATTCAACGATCTTGATGTAAACATTTTAAGTCGAGTTTTCAATAGTGGAAAATCATGGGTAGATATCTCAATAAAATTGTCAATGCGAAACATTATGATTTTAACTTACTCTGTAATTTGGTTGCGGCGACAATGAGCTGAAAGGAAAAGGAAAGATAAACTGTTATGGTAATAGACTATTTTATGAAAAATAAATATACTAGCAAGAAAGCAGAAGAAACGTATGAAATTACACAGGCACATATTCCCAATGGACTCAAGACAACAATAGTTATCGCATGATCACAGTAGCAATAGACCGGATAGAAATTTGATAAAAACGAAATTTTTAATTTTGAAAGACGTATTTCGATTACTTCATAATCATCATAAATTTGCAGGTTAATTCGGATTACATTAACGCAACGAATTTCGAACGAACAAATTTCGGACAGACCATTTTCGGAACAATTTTTTAAACGTTCTTTTCACATAATTTCGGCAGTTTGTAAAGAAATTTCGGGCTACGAAAAACAATATTTACAGTTCATTTTGCCTGTTTTTGCTATACTAGATAGTCTTTTTTTTATTTTATTTTTTATATAAATTCAATGTAAAAAATTGACAATTACGAATTACCTAACTACGAATGAGCTACCATACAACACTACAAAAACGATACCAAGGGGAGCAATAGATCATGACTACCAAGTTGATAGAAAGTCTTACAAGTTGATAGATCGTGCCTCGTGTAAAAATTTTCCAAGGGGTCCTCGTCAGGAATTTTGATTGAATAATTATTGTTTAGGATGATGAAAATGATTGCTAAAATAAATTTAAATGCAAAAGGATGATGTTGTTTCACGCAATGCATTCTCAGCGCATTCCTTTTCTATGTAAAATGTTTTGTGAGCAAGGCATTACGTTTTTAAACAGTAAAAATGCTTCCTATGATTTTTCTGTTACTGTAAACAATTTCGGACGGTCAATATGTCGGACTATAAAAATTTCGGACATTAACGTTTTCGAACGTTTGAAATATACAGTATTAAAATATTAACGTCCATGTACAATGGGTTTAGGAACCATTTTCCTTATAAATGATAGCACCAGCTATTTTCTATGTTTGCGGGAGTTTGTCCCTTAACTTTTTCAACATCGCTACTTTTGCGTACATTTTCATCTCCCTTGAAACCTAATTTTCAGTTTGGCTTCGTTTTGCAGTTATGGATCTTACCATGAAAACTATAACACCAATGAAATAAATTGATTTTGCATGCAAGTTATCATCGGTGAAGACAACTATTACTTAAGCTGAAACAAATAATTACACGAATTTCTTAATTTCTAATCATTACCTTCGAGTGTGCTTCGAGTAAAACAGAATCAGGAAAACATGACGATTTCACGGCTATGGCAAGAGGAAGATTTTGGGATATCGAGCAAGATTCCCATTTTTTTGTACTTGCCACGCCGTTTTATTCACTCCAAAGTGAGGAAGGATTTAGGGATGAAATTTCTGGCTAGAGGAAGGTTTATAATCATTCTGGAATCTGGAGTAACCGATTTGATCAGGTTATTTCTGCCAAATAAGACTCGGGGTGGTCATTGTCTTTTGCTCCCTGTGGTATCGTCCTTGTAGTGTTGTAAAGTAATTCATATGTAGTGTCTTAATTAATTTTTTCCTGTAAAAGTCTTAATTGAATATAAAAAATAAAATAAAAAATAAGACTCTCTTTTGAAAATAAATTTTTTCAAGATCTACTTGCTGAAGAAAGTCTCCTCACAGCTCTTAAAATTTTGGCTAGCTGTCAAGTTTGAGCTTATGTTTTGGAGCAGATGGTCTCTTAAATCGACTTTATGCAGATGGCAGATATACTGATAAAGCCAAACATCACGCAGTAATGATAATCTATTCCCCGAAAGTAGTGGTAAGGGTGCTGAGAATTTCGCAATCAAACTAGCATTTTTAAGCGACAATCTGTAGTACGTGCTCTTATCGTTGGAAAAGGAGGTACCCAGTGAGCTCTTAACTGACTTTGCCTCAAACAACTGATTTCGCGATAAAGTTATCAAACATTATTGATAAAATAATGCATTAAATTTTGATCTGGGCGTCATGGGATGCGCCGAGCAAGCATTTGCAATTAAACTGGAGTCGTTTTTGGAAAAGCATAGTGGCCAATCATACGGTCTTATTGTTGAGAAAGGAGGTACCGCGACAGATCTAAAGTAGGTGTATTTATACTGATAGTAGCACTATAGATAAAGTTATAAAGCCTAAAAGCAGTGGTAATAAGCTTTTACTTGACATCGGTGATGATAACGAGAAAATAAGCTACGATCCCACTTCAAAAACCTTTATCGAAGCGTTACATCTAAAAGATTGTAGATCCCTCCTAGTGTTTAAGTGCATCTGTTGAGCTACACCCTTTTTCTCGTGGTTTGCACATTTATCTATTTGTGAGAAGTGAGTCTATAATTTTTTCAAACGAATGAAATCGCTTATACTCAGGAGGCAGCCCGCCGAAAAATCTTCAAAAATTCATCAAATAGACCTTTTCAACAAGTAGAGAACGATATTCGAATGAGCGATTCTGATAGAAAATCAATTTCGATTTTAATTGTTTAGACTTTTGACAGGCAACGATAAATCGTACTAGTACTAAGTACTACAATATTGATGATTTTACTAGACTTGCCCCAAGTCTATTTCATGAAATCAGTCTGACCGATCCCTTTCCCATCGTTCCTGGATCCGCCATTCCAACATTCCGTAACGAAACAAAGTGGCACTCTCACCACTTACTTTGTTCCTTTACGGAATGTTGGAATAGCGGATCCGGGAACTATGGGAGGA